>CM038673.1:286596198-286786469 GCA_021605145.1 Aegilops bicornis | reverse complement strand
TTGAGGGTAACCTCTCAGATTTCCTTCCAAAGTAGTTACAATGGGTTCATAACTTGTTTCAAAAGTAGCGGCAAATGACGTTCTTTGACTTTCAGGGCAAAAGTCCTTAAATTTGAGGTCCTCTAGGACTCCTCAAGCCTGAAGTATCTTCTATATTCCCACGTCATGAGCGATTTGAGTACTTGGGTCCAAGGCGGACTCGAATGACAAAACCGTTTTAGTGAACAACGGTCCTTCATATGGTAGTCCTTGAAAGAACTTCATTTTATTATATTGACCGATGCAGGAATGCCCTCCTATTATTGGCTGTCACACACGTGCGTTCGGCATGCCACACGGCAAAAATATTGTGTCCTCCATAGTGGAGATATTGTTTCCACATAAATAAGGCTTATAGTCGCCTTATTTTAATTTACAAACAAAATGGGATTCCCTGGATTAGAGAGCATGTCGAGAATGCAACATGTTCATATTCACCATAATCTCGGTTCCTTCCAAAGTAGTCAATGGGTTCGTAACTTGTTTCAAAAGCAAGGGCAAATGATGTTCTTTGACTTTGAAAAAAAGTCCTCATTAGGGGCCAAATTTGAGGGTCCTCTAGGACTCCTCTCATCAAGTATCTTCTATATTCCCATGCTCGTCATGAGCGATTTGAGTACTTAATGGGTCCAAGAGGCGGACTCAATGACAAAGTTATATTAGGGGCCGACCGATGCCGGGAATGCCCTCCTATTATTGGTGGCATCACACACGCTACGTTGGCATGCCACACGCACAAACAAGGAACGGTCCTTCATATGGTAGTCCTTGAAAGAACTTCATTTTATCATGATGCGTTCTAGTAAGCCCCAAAATATTGTGTCCTCCATAGTGGAATATTGTTTCCAATGGGATTCCCTGGATTAGAGAGCATGTGCGAATGCAACATAATTTACAAACACAATGGGTTCAGATAACTTGTTTCAAAAGCAATGCAAATGATGTAATGTTCATATTCACCATAATCTATCGGATTTCCTTCCAAAGTAGTTACTCTAGGACTCCTCATAAGCAAGTATCTTCTATATTCCCACGCATGCGGCGATTTGAGTACTGTGGGTCCAAGGCGGACTCCGAATGACAAAGTTATGACCGTTTTAGTGAACAACGGTCCTTCATCATTAGGGGCCAAATTTGAGGGTCCCATATATATTGACCGATGCAGAATGCCCTTTATGACCGTTTAGTGAACAACGGTCCTTCATATGGTAGTCCTTGAAAGAACTTCATTTTATTATTATTGGCTGTCACACACGTGCGTTCTTGGCATGCCACTTGTGTCCTCCATAGTGGAGATATTGTTTCCACATGGGATTCCACGGATTAGAGAGCATGTGCGAGAATGCAACATTTGTCCCTAACTAAGCGGAATACGTTGTGGCATGAATGGGTTCAAGAACTTGTTTCAAAAGCGGCGACAAATGATGTTGAATTTACAAACAAATGGGATTCCCTGGATTAGAGAGCATGTGCAATGCAACATTTGTCCCAACCAAGCGGAACTAATGTTCATATTCACCATAATCTCTCGATTTCCTTCCAAAGTAGTTATTGACTTTCAGGGGCAAAAAGTCCTCATTAGGGGCCAAATTTGAGGGTCCTCTAGGACTCCTACGCAAGAAGTATCTTCTATATTCCCACGCCGTCATGCGATTTGAGTACTGTGGGTCCAAGACGGACTCGAATGACAAAGTTATGACCGTTTTAGTGTTAGGGGCCAAATTTGAGCATGATGCGTTCTAGTGCGAAGCCCCAAAATAACTTTGGGTCCAAGACGGACTCGAATGACAAAGTTATGACCGTTTTAGTGAACAACGGTCCTTCATATGGTAGTCCTTGAAAGAACTTCATTTTATTTGACCGATGCCAGGAATGCCCTCCTATTATTGGCTGTCACACACGTCGTTGTGGCATGCCACACGGCAAAAACAAGGTGTGTCCTCCATAGTGGAGATATTGTTTCCACATAATGGGATTCCTGGATTAGAGAGCATGTGCGTAATGCAACATTTGTCCCAACCAAGCGGACTCAAAAGTAGCGGCAAATGATGTTCTTTGACTTTCAGGCAAAAGTCCTCAGGCTTATAGTCGCCTTATTTTCTTGAATTTACAAACAAAAATTTGAGGGTCCTCTAGGACTCTCATAAGCCTGAAGTATCTTCTATATTCCCACGCCGTCATGAGCGATTTGAGTACTTAGGGTCCAAGACGGACTCGAATGACAAAGTTATGATTTGTCCCTAACCAAGCGGAATAATGTTCATATTCACCATAATCTCTCGGATTTCCTTCCAAAGTAGTTACTGACCGATGCCAGAATGCCCTCCTATTATTGGCTGTCACACGTGCGTGGCATGCCACACGGCAAAAACAAGGTTCTTTGACTTTCAGGGCAAAAAGTCCTCATTAGGGGCCAAATTTGAGGGTCCTCTATGGGATTCCCTGGATTAGAGAGCATGTGCGAGAATGCAACATTTGTCCCAACCAAGCGGAATAATGTTCAACGGTCCTTCATATGGTAGTCCTTGAAAGAACTTCATTTTATCATGATAATCTCTCAGATTTCCTTCCAAAGTAATTACAATGGGTTCAAGATAACTTGTTTCAAAAGTAGCGCAAATGATGTTCTTTGACTTTCAGGCAAAAGTCCTCATTAGGGGCCAAATTTGAGGGTCCTCTAGGACTCCTCATAGCCAAGTATCTTCTATATTCCCACGCTCGTCATGAGCGATTTGAGTACTGTGGGTCCAAGACGGACTCGAATGACAAAGTTATGATATTGTTTCCACATAGATGCGTTCTAGTGCGAAGCCCCAAAAGGCTTATAGTCGCCTTATTTTCTTGAATTTACACATATATATTGACCGATGCAGGAATGCCCTCCTATTATTGGCTGTCACACACGTGCGTTGCGGCATGCCACACGGCAAAAACAAGGAGAATGAGCATGTGCAGAATGCAACATTTGTCCCAACCAAGCGGACTAATGTTCATATTCACCATAACCTCTCAGATTTCCTTCCAAAGTAATTACAATGGGTTCAGTAACTTGTTTCAAATGGGATTCCACGGATTAGAGAGCATGTGCGAGAATGCAACATTTGTCCCCAACCAAGCGGACTAATGTTCATTTAGGGGCCAAATTTGAGGGTCCCACCATAATCTCTGGATTTCCTTCCAAAGTAGTTACAATGGGTTCAAGAACTTGTTTCAAAAGCAAGGGCAATGATGACGTTCTTTGACTTTCGGGCAAAAAGTCCTCAGCGGACTCGAATGACAAAGTTATGACCGTTTTAGTGAACAACGGTCCTTCATATAGTCCTTGAAAGAACTTCATTTTATCTCTAGGACTCCTACGCAAGCCTGAAGTATCTTCTATATTCCCACGCTCGTCATGAGCGATTTGAGTACTTGTGGGTCCAAGACGGACTCCGAATGACAAAGTTATTGGAGATATTGTTTCCACATAATTGTTTCCACATATATATTGACCGATGCCAGGAATGCCCTCCTATTATTGGCTGTCACACACGTGCGTTGCGGCATGCCACAATTTGTCCTAACCAAGCGGAATAATGTTCATATTCACCATAATCTCTCAGATTTCCTTCCAAAGTAGTTACAAATGGGATTCCCTGGATTAGAGAGCATGTGCGAGAATGCAACATATTAGGGGCCAAATTTGAGGGTCAATGGGTTGATAACTTGTTTCAAGCAGCAAATGAGCGTTCTTTGACTTTCGAGGGCAAAAGTCCTCATTAGGGGCCAAATTTGAGGGTCCTCTAGGACTCCTCATAAACTGAAGTATCTTCTATATTCCCATGCTCGTCATGACGATTTAGTACTGGGTCCAAAGGCGGACTCCGAATGACAAAGTTATGACCGTTTTATGGTCCTTCATATGGTAGTCCTTGAATTATGACCGTTTTAGTGAACAACGGTCCTTCATATGGTAGTCCTTGAAAGAACTTCATTTTATCTGCGTTCTAGTGCGAAGCCCCAAAATATATTGTGTCCTCCATAGTGGAGATATTGTTTCCACATATATATTATATTGACCGATGCCAGGAATGCCCTCCTATTATTGGCTGTCACACACGCGTGCGTTGCGGCATGCCACACGGCACAAACAAGGAGAATAATTTACAAACAAAGGCTTATAGTCGCCTTATTTTCTTGTTGTCCTAACCAAGCGGAATAATGTTCATATTCACCATAATCTCTCGGATTTCCTTCCAAAGTAGTTACAATGGGTTCAAGTAACTTGTTTCAAAAGCGTGACAAATGATGTTCTTTGACTTTCGAGGGCAAAAAGTCCTCTCTTTGACTTTCAGCAAAAGTCCTCATTAGGGGCCAAATTTGAGGGTCAAATTTGAGGGTCCTCTAGGACTCCTACGCAAGCAAGTATCTTCTATATTCCCACGTCATGAGCGATTTGAGTACTGTGGGTCCAAGGCGGACTCGAATGACAAAGTTACAACGGTCCTTCATATGGTAGTCCTTGAAAGAACTTCATTTTATCATGATGCGTTCTAGTCGAAGCCCCAAAATATTGTGTCCTCCATAGTGGAGATATTGTTTCCACATATATATTGACCGATGCCGAATGCCTGCGTTCTAGTGCGAAGCCCCAAAATAAGGCTTATAGTCGCCTTATTTTCTTGAATTTACAAACAAATGGGATTCCCACGGATTAGAGAGCATGTGGAATGCAACATTTGTCCTAACCTAAGCGGAATAATGTTCATATTCACCATAATCTATCGATTTCCTTCCAAAGTAGTTACATATATTGACCGATGCGGGAATGCCCTCCTATTATTGGCTGTCACACGTGCGTTCTGTGGCATGCCACACGGCAAAAAACAAGGAGAATATCTTTGACTTTCACAAAAAGTCCTCATTAGGGGCCAAATTTGAGGGATGGGATTCCACTGGATTAGAGAGCATGTGCGAGAATGCAACATTTGTCCTAACTAAGCGGAATAATGTTCAACGGTCCTTCATATGGTAGTCCTTGAAAGAACTTCATTTTATCATGATGCGTTCTAGTGCGAAGCCCCAAAATATTGTGTCCTCCATAGTGGAGATATTAATGGGTTCGATAACTTGTTTCAAAAGTAGCGGCAAATGATGTTCTTTGACTTTCAGGCAAAAGT
Source organism: Aegilops bicornis (assembly GCA_021605145.1). Classification (NCBI taxonomy): domain Eukaryota; kingdom Viridiplantae; phylum Streptophyta; class Magnoliopsida; order Poales; family Poaceae; genus Aegilops; species Aegilops bicornis. Next base: position 286,781,271 of record CM038673.1, on the reverse strand, counting down.
CCTCATAGCCAAATTTGAGGGTCCTCTAGGACTCCTCATAAAGCTGAAGTATCTTCTATATTCCACGCTCGTCATGCGGCGATTTGAGTACTGTGGGTCCAAAGGCGGACTCCGAATGACAAACTTGAATTTACAAACAAAGCGTTCTAGTCTGAAGCCCCAAAATATAATGTTCATATTCACCATAATCTCTCAGATTTCCTTCCAAAGTAGTTACAATGGGTTCGATAACTTGTTTCATATATATTGACCGATGCGAGAATGCCCTCCTATTATTGGCTGTCACACACGTGCGTTGTGGCATGCCACACGGCAAAAACAAGGAGAATAATTAGGGGCCAAATTTGTGAATTTACAAACAAATGGGATTCCCTGGATTAGAGAGCATGTGCGAATGCAACATTTGTCCCAACCAAGCGGACTAATGTTCAACTTGTGGGTCCAACAATGGGTTCGATAACTTGTTTCAAAAGTAGCGGCAAATGACGCGTTCTTTGACTTTCAGGGGCAAAAGGTCCTCATTAGGGGCCAAATTTGAGGGTCCTCTAGGACTCCTATGCAAGCCTGAAGTATCTTCTATATTACCACGCTCGTCGCGAGCGATTTGAGTACTTGTGGGTCCAAGGCGGACTCCGAATGACAAAGTTATGACCGTTTTAGTGAACACCGGTCCTTCATATGGTAGTCCTTGAAAGAACTTCATTTTATCATGATCATGATGCGTTCTAGTGCGAAGCCCCAAAATATTGTGTCCTCCATTTGTGTCCTCCATAGTGGAGATATTGTTTCCACATATATATATTGACCGATGCAGAATGCCCTCCTATTATTGGCTGTCACACACGTGCGTTGCGGCATGCCACACGGCAAAAACAAACGGCAAAAACAAGGAGAATAAGGCTTATAGTCGCCTTATTTTCTTGAATTTACAAACAAATGGGATTCCCTGGATTAGAGAGCATGTGCGAGAATGCAACATTTGTCCCTAACCAAGCGGAATAATGTTCATATTCACCATAATCTCTCGGATTTCCTTCCAAAGTAGTTACAAATGGGATTCCACGGATTAGAGAGCATGTGCGAGAATGCAACATTTGTCCTAACCAAGCGGAATAATGTTCATTCAATGGGTTCGATAACTTGTTTCAAAAGCGGCAAATGATGTTCTTTGACTTTCAGGGCAAAAGTCCTCATTAGGGGCCAAATTTGAGGGTCCTCTAGGACTCCCTCATAGCCTGAAGTATCTTCTATATTCCCACGCTCGTCATGACGATTTGATGTGTGGGTCCAAGTTAGGGGCCAAATTTGAGGGTCTCATGATGCGTTCTAGTGCGAAGCCCCAAAATATTGTGTCCTCCATAGTGGAGATATTGTTTCCACATATATATTGACCGATGCAGAATGCCCTCCTATTATTGTTTGTCACACGTCGTGCGTTGGCATGCCACACGGCAAAAACAAGGAGAATAAGGCTTATAGTCGCCTTATTTTCTTGAATTTACATACAAATGGGATTCCCTGGATTAGAGAGCATGTGCGAGAATGCAACATTTGTCCCAACCAAGCGGACTAGTTATGACCGTTTTAGTGAACAACGGTCCTTCATATGGTAGTCCTTGAAAGAACTTCATTTTATCATGATTCACCATAATCTCTCGATTTCCTTCCAAAGTAATTACAATGGGTTCGATAACTTGTTTTGTGTCCTCCATAGTGGAGATATTGTTTCCACAAAAGTAGCGGCAAATGAGCGTTCTTTGACTTTCAGGGCAAAAGTCCTCATCTCCTCTAGGACTCCCTCATAGCCTGAAGTATCTTCTATATTCCACGCTCGTCCATGCGATTTGAGTACTGTGGGTCCAAGGCGGACTCCGAAATAAGGCTTATAGTCGCCTTATTTTCTTGAATTTACAAACAAATCATGATGCGTTCTAGTGCGAAGCCCCAAAATATTGTGTCCTCCATAGTGGAATATTGTTTCCACATATATATTGACCGATGCCAGAATGCCCTCCTATTATTGGGCATCACACGTCACGTTGCGGCATGCCACACGGCAAAAACAAGGAGAATAAGGCTTATAGTCGCCTTATTTTCAATGTTCATATTCACCAAATGGGATTCCTGGATTAGAGAGCATGTGCGAGAATGCAACATTTGTCCTAACCAAGCGGACTCATTAGGGGCCTAATCTCTCAGATTTCCTTCCAAAGTAGTTACAATGGGTTGATAACTTGTTTCAAAAGTAGCGGCAAATGATGTTCTTTGACTTTCGAGGGCAAAAAGTCCTCATTAGGGGCCAAATTTGAGGGTCCTCTAGGACTCCTCACAAGCTTTGAAGTATCTTCTATATTCCCACGCTTCAAATGGCGATTTGAGTACTGTGGGTCCAAGGCGGACTCGAATGACAAAGTTATGAGTTATGACCGTTTTAGTGAACAACGGTCCTTCATATGGTAGTCCTTGAAAGAACTTCATTTTATCATGATGCGTTCTAGTGCGAAGCCCCAAAATATTGTGTCCTCCATAGTGAGATATTGTTTCCACATATTTATCATGATGTGTTCTAGTCGAAGCCCCAAAATATTACAAGGAGATATATTGACCGATGCCGGGGAATGCCCTCCTATTATTGGCTGTCACACACGTCGTTAGGCATGCCATACCACGGCAAAACAAGGAGAATAAGGCTTATAGTGGCCTTATTTTCTTGAATTTACAAACAAATGGGATTCCTGGATTAGAGAGCATGCTGAGAATCAACATTTGTCCCTAACCAAGCGGACTAATGTTCATATTCACCATAATCTCTCAGATTTCCTTCAAAGTAGTTACAATGGGTTCGATAACTTGTTTCAAAAGTAGCGGCAAATGGCGTTCTTTGACTTTCGAGCAAAAAGTCCTCATTAGGGGCCAAATTTGAGGGTCCTCTAGGACTCCTACGCAAACCTGAAGTATCTTCTATATTCCACGCTAGTCGGCGATTTGAGTACTTGTGGGTCCAAGACGGACTCCGAATGACAAAGTTATGACCGTTTTAGTGAACACCGGTCCTTCATATGCTAGTCCTTGAAAGAACTTCATTATCTAATGAAGCATTCTGGCGCGCCACCCCAAATTTTTGTGTCCTCCGTAGTGGAGATATTGTTTCCACATATTTATAGACCAATGCCAGGAATGCCCTTTTATTATTGGCTGTCACACACGTATGTTATGGCATGCCACACGGTAAAAACAAGGAGAATAAGGCTTATAGTCGCCTTATTTTCTTGAATTTACAACCAAACGGGATTCCCCGGATCATAGAGCATGTGAAGAATGCAATGTTTGTGCTTACCAGGCGGACTAATGGTCATACTCACCATAATCTCTTGGATTTCCTTCCAAAGGAGGGCCAATGGGTTCAGAAACTTGTTTGAAAGCAGTCAAATGAAGTTCTTTGACTTTCGAGGGCAAAAATTCTCACTTAGGGGCTGAATTTTAGGTCCTCCAGGATTCCTGTGCAAGCCGGAAGTAGTTTCTAGATTCCCACGCTCGTCGCAGGCATTTTGAGTACTTATGGGTCCAAAACGGACTCCGAATGACAAAGTTATGACCGTTTTATTGAACACCGTTCCTTCATATGGCAGTCCTTGAAAGAACTGTATTTTCAAGTGACGCGTTTTGGCGCGCTTCCTGATAGAAGCAAAGGTGTCCCGTCTTGCGATGAGATGGTGGCTATCGTTTTGGAGAAAGTCGACTTTGACGATCCGACTACGAGCATGAGAGGACGTCGCGCCTTAGCAATCGCTAAACTAACTCCGAGAGGTTATTGACCACGCAGGAGCACGATCAACCTGACCACGAAGGTCTGTTTCCTGCAGGCAAATGAAGAACAGGCAAGAAACTAAGATCACCATCTGGATATTGCGAATATAAGAGGAAAGCTTTATCAATCAAAGGTGTTGTTTTGTGACGCCTTTGTCTGGTCGTTGAACACAAACGAAGTACACGAAGTTGCAGCTATGGCGAACTTTAATCTAAACAAAACCCAAAGTCTAAACAACGCCCTAAGGCGGTATATTTTGGAGGAATAGGGAATTTCATGGCCCTTGTGGGAGGGGTCCGAATCCAACCCTAACTCTTGTTTCCCCACACATACAGACTCTAAAAACAGCCTATACTTAAGTATTTCAAAATTACATGGGCTTGGCCCAATAATAAGGTGACGTAGCACCTAGAATAGCCTCTGGAGGAAATTTATAAAGTGGCATCTTGTATATTTCGTCCAAGGCTTCATGCACTCCTTATGGTGGCTTCAAAGTCCTGAAATCATCACTTGTAACTCCGTTCTTGTTCCCCTTGCGCATGCCATCATCTCCAGGCTTGGTCTTGCTCCAATGTTCATCCCTCGTATCCATGCCAGGCCCTTCATTTGTAAGTGAAAAAAATGTATCCAATTTAGGCAGCATCATATTCTCATGAACATTAGAATCATTACCAAGAAACTAAAGTACCTGGTAATTCAATTGGCGTCATGACTCTAATAATTAGTCGAAAGTATGTATAGAAGCAGGTGTTGTGGGTGTAATAATGGTATTGATGTCCTCATCATCCTCCCTTCTTGAAATGAATTCTTCCTCGTGAGCTCATCTTCCTCACCCAAATAAGGCTTCAAATCAGCAATGTTAAAAGTGGGACTAACCCTAAAATCTGCGAGCAGCTCAAGTTTATATGCATTATCATTTATTTTCTCTAACACCTTAAAGGACCATCGGCACGTGGCATTAGCTTTGATTTGCGCAAATTAGGAAACCTATCCATACGCCATAAATGTAACCAAACAAGATCTCCAGTGCAAAGACAACATGTTTTCTACCCTTATGTCCGACAAGTTTATATTTAGCATTCATCGCTCAATGTTTTCCTTAGTTAACTCATGCATTTTAAGATCAATTCAGACGTTGTTTAGCATCAAAATTAACCTTCTCCGAAGATGGAAGGCAACAAATCAATGGGTGCATGAGGTGAAACCATACACAATTTCAAAAGGGCACATCTTAGTAGTAGAATACAGCTTGAAGCGATTATAAGCAAATTCAATATGAGGCAAAACATTCTTCCCACATTTTCTTACTTGAATTTACAAACATGAAAACAGCCCTATGCATAGTAGACAAAGTTCTATTGATTACTTCAGTTTGACCATCGGTTTGGGGGTGACAAGTAGTACTAAAAAGCGGTTTAGTCCCCAACAGCCCATAAAATTTGTCCTAACCAAGCGGAATAATGTTCATATTCACCATAATCTCTCGATTTCCTTCCAAAGTAGTTAAAGAAATTTAGTATCGCGATCTGAAACAATAGGACCGTTTTAGTGAACAACGGTCCTTCATATGGTAGTCCTTGAAAGAACTTCATTTTATCATGATGCGTTCTAGTCGAAGCCCCAAAATATTGTGTCCTCCATAGTGGAGATATTGTTTCCACATATATATTGGCACACCATGCAAGCGAATAATTTTCTGGAAGAACAAATCAGCAACATTAACTTGACATCATCGCTTTTATGAGATGGTATAAAGTGTGCCATTTTAGAGAACCTATCCACGACAACAAATATGCTATCCTACGCCTTCTTTAGAATAAGGCTTATAGTCGCCTTATTTTCTTGAATTTACAAACAATAAATATATCCTCCCAAGGAAGCAGTATATGCGAGGCAAAGGCATATTTGTCCTAACCAAGCGGAATAATGTTCATATTCACCATAATCTCTCGGATTTCCTTCCAAAGTAGTTAGAGTATTGAGTCGTGACTTAGCTTTTTGACATGTAGTGCAGCGAGCAACAAAAGCGCTCAACATCTCGTCTCATCTTTGGCCAAAGAAATGTGTAGCAAGTATATCCTCTCTTTGACTTTCAGCAAAAGTCCTCATTAGGGGCCAAATTTGAGGGTCTAGTCCTCCTCTATCGCCTCCTTCAACAACAAAAAGGCGAAGCAGCTAGCTAGAATGGTAGTCCTTGAAAGAACTTCATTTTATCATGATGCGTTCTAGTGCGAAGCCCCAAAATATTGTGTCCTCCATAGTGGAATATTGTTTCCATGCATAGCTTGTTAGCACCGAACACAAAGCCTGAAAGCATAGTATAGCGACGAGACAATGCATCGGCAATAACATTACGGCAAAACAAGGAGAATAAGGCTTATAGTCGCCTTATTTTCTTGAATTTACAAACAAATAGCATGTCTACTGATTCAGTTTTGCTTGATGTTCATATTCACCATAATCTATCGATTTCCTTCCAAAGTAGTTACTGCCATGTCTCAAGTCCGAACAAGAGCTCTATAATTCAGACTAGGCCACTCAATTTTTCAGAAAAATATGCAACAACGGTCCTTCATATGGTAGTCCTTGAAAGAACTTCATTTTATTCAAGCTCAAAAGTCTTATTACAATCGGAAGTTGGAGTAAAGGAGCATGTGTCAGCGTATCTTTCAATACCGTGAAGGCTTCTTCCTGCGATTACCCCAAACAATTGTGTCCTCCATAGTGGAGATATTGTTTCCACATATATATGAGAGGTGCAGCAATGGTGCTGAAATCTCTCACAAAACACCTATAGAATCCAGCGAGGCCAAGAAAACTCCTCAGAATAAGGCTTATAGTCGCCTTATTTTCTTGAATTTACAAACAATTGTGTGACCGTTTTGGGCTGCGTGATAGAGCGGTGTCCCGAAATGTTCATATTCACCATAATCTCTCGATTTCCTTCCAAAGTAGTTACAATGGGTTCATAACTTGTTTCTTGGTGGAGCGACTTTGACGATCCGACTACAAAGCGTGCCTGACGTTGCGCCTTAGCAATCGCTAAACCAACTCCGAGAGGTTATTGACCACGGAGCATGATCAAAGCCCGACCACGAAGGTCTATTATTAGGGGCCAATAAGCGGTCTTGATGCAGTGGTTGGACACAAAGCGAAGTACGAAGTTGCAGCGATGGCTAACTTTTAACTAAATAAAACCCACCGTTTTAGTGAACAACGGTCCTTCATATGGTAGTCCTTGAAAGAACTTCATTTTATCATGATGCGTTCTAGTCGAAGCCCCAAAATATTGTGTCCTCCATAGTGGAGATATTGTTTCCACATATATATTATTTATAGGGAAAGAGAGGGGTTTCGTCCACCCTAAGAATAAGGCTTATAGTCGCCTTATTTTCTTGAATTTACAAACAAACTCCTAAGTCGTTTCCCCTACAAAATGGACTCTAAAATAGATTACATGGGCTGGCCCAAAATAAGGTGGCACAACACCAATAATAAGCTATGGGCCGAAATTTATGCATATTCACCAACCTCCGTTCTTGTTCTCTTCATACGCACCTTCATCTCCGTGCTTGACAATGCTCAAGCGTTCATCCTTCTTGACCGTACTAGGCCCTTACCGTTTTAGTGAACAACGGTCCTTCATATGGTAGTCCTTGAAAGAACTTCATTTTATCATAACATTACCAAGCGAAAGTACGATAATTGAATTGGCATGTCACGAGCTCTAGCAATAATATTGTGTCCTCCATAGTGGATATTGTTTCCAAGAGGTAAAACAGCGGGGGATATGGGTGTAAGCTGTGGTAGCCATAAGGCTTATAGTCGCCTTATTTTCTTGAATTTACAAACACATCATCCTCCCTTCTTGAAAAGCAGAGCCATCCTCGGCATTGCTTAATCTGAAATGTGTATAACAAAAGAGAGAAGGTGATTTCCATTTTCTTGACCTCGGTTGGGGCACATGTGACACAGTTATACAAGAGCACCCTTCAAAAGTCGTGAAATATAATTAGGGGCCAAATTTGAGGGTCTGAACATAGTCTGTAAAATAGCTGGTGTGATCAAAGTAGTGGGTAGCTCATGACCGTTTTAGTGAACAACGGTCCTTCATATGGTAGTCCTTGAAAGAACTTCATTTTATCATGATGCGTTCTAGTGCGAAGCCCCAAAATATTGTGTCCTCCATAGTGGAGATGTTGTCATAGGAGAGCAGTGGTGGAAGGCACAAGGAGAATAAGGCTTATAGTCGCCTTATTTTCTTGAATTTACAAACATGACTTGTGGGCAACACATCTTGTTATCTCCTGTTCAGCTTGGTAAGCAAGGCGAAACAAATGATTGTCCTAACCAAGCGGAATAATGTTCATATTCACCATAATCTCTCATTTCCTTCCAAAGTAGTTATTAGTATCTCACTGAATGTCACGGTTTAATCCTTAGTGAACAACTAAAGCATAACCGTGAAAGAACCAACCGCAACCTTAACTAGAACTTCATTTTATCATGATATAAAGCAGGTCTAAAAGCGGCCATTAAATGGATTGTGTCCTCCATAGTGGAGATATTGTTTCCACATATTGGATGTTTGCGCACCTCTCATGGCGGTTGTGGTAATGCATAGGTGGTGGCACGTCTCCCTTGATCGATAAAGCAATTTACAAACAAATGGGATTCCACGGATTAGAGAGCATGTGCGAATGCAACATTTGTCCTAACCAAGCGGAATAATGTTCATATTCACCATAATCTCTCGATTTCCTTCCAAAGTAGTTACTGTGGTGGTAAGGCGGCTCACAGTAAAGCAAATATATTAGGGGCCAGTTCTTACCATCGTGAGCGGTGATCGGCAACCAAGCGGTGTCAAGTATGACCGTTTTAGTGAACAACGGTCCTTCATATGGTAGTCCTTGAAAGAACTTCATTTTATCATGAAAAGCAATTGCGGTGAGCGTATGTATACGTTGTGTCCTCCATAGTGGAGATATTGTTTCCACATTGAAAATTAAGCTCAAAGTGGTCAATGAATCTGGTTGTAGGCTAGGCATGCTAGATCATGAGCCTAAGACCGCAGACAAGTTCATGAAAAACAAGCTGTATGGCGAGGAAATGGTGAGGCTTATAGTCGCCTTATTTTCTTGAATTTACAAACAAGAAGGGCTCACGACAAAAATATACTATATGTCTCGAAAGTGCAAATCACCAAACTGCAATGTATAGTCGAAGGAAATAGATTCCCGGATGCTCTCACGTAAAGAATTGACATATTCACCATAATCTCTCGATTTCCTTCCAAAGTAGTTACGGCCACTTCTTTTTTTGCAACAACAATCGGGTGAAACCAGGACACAACTAGGGGAAACTATCCACGTGCACACCAAAAAGCAGATCTGCGACAAGTTTTTTGTCTGTTATGACCGTTTTAGTGAACAACGGTCCTTCATATGGTAGTCCTTGAAAGAACTTCATTTTATCATGATACAAGATCAGATCGGTCCACAAGATCTGTCAACGCAATCTCTCTTTTTCTAAAGAAAACTGCTCAACGAAATTTACTACCAATGAAGCGATCAGCAGTTGCCTTCTTGATTTCTTTTTACTTCTTGTGTCCTCCATAGTGGAGATATTGTTTCCACAACACTTCCAAAAGCGTGATTTCCGGCAAATCTCTTAGGCTTATAGTCGCCTTATTTTCTCCTTCCTATGGAAACTGGTGCGAAGCAAAAATTCTTTATTCACCATAATCTCTCGATTCCTTCCAAAGTAGTTAACTTTTTTTTGCGCTGGTCACTTTCCAAAGGTAGGGCGAAATCCTTTCAACGGTCCTTCATATGTAGTCCTTGAAAGAACTTCATTTTGTTTTGTTTTAGGAAAAAATTACGCCCAGCCTTGACCAAGTGGAGATATTGTTTCCACAAATAACTACCAAACAGATCTGCGCAGCCTCTTTTTTACCATGAAATCTCCCGACCAAAAGCAGGCTCTTATTTTGGGAAACCAGGCCAATATGGAGAATAAGGCTTATAGTCGCCTTATTTTCTTGAATTTACAAACACCCTTAGGAAACGCATAATGGAATCAGCCCTTTTTTCTCGCTGAACACACTTTCCAAAGGACAACTCCTTCCACGTGCTCGAGTTTTTTAATTATTCACCATAATCTCTCGATTTCCTTCCAAAGTAGTTACTTCCGCTATCCACAGCACCTTCTCTTAGAAAAAAAATACTTGCGGACTCCGAATGACAAAGTTATGAACGTTTTATTGAACAACGCTCCTTCATATGGTAGTCCTTGAAAGAACTTCATTTTACTTTTCTTTGGACAGACAGAACCTCTTGATCTGGAGCATCCTTGATCATCGATGGACTTAGATACACTGTCGTGATCGGTACAACGTTCAAGCCAAGGAACCGAAGCTGAAGAAGGAACGGCGTCAACTCTGCGGACAGCCGGAACTTCCGGCCACAACCGGAACTTCGGCCCGGAACTTCCGGCCCGCCGAAACTTCCGGCCTTAGAACGACCGACCAGCCGGGCGTGCCAACTTTATGGTTGGCGGAACCAGCCGGAACCGCCCGGAACTTCCGGCCGCCCGGACCTTCCGGCCCCGGAGCCCAGCTCCACCCGTCAACTCTCGGCTTAGGCGGACCCTGCCGGAACTTCCGGCGCCGGAACTTCCGGCCTGGCGAACTTCCGCCTGCCTGCGTGCACCCACTTGGGCCGAGGCCGTGTACCCCGTCTCGTAAAATGTTCATATACTTCTCCTCGGAGTTCACGACCTCTTGAGAAGATCCCCCAAGATTCAAGACCCCTCTAGGGTGGACCCGTCAAGACCTCCTCTCCAGTGTTCTTCCGCCCGTTCATCGTGTTTTCCCGTGGGATCCCCTCAAGCGTGAATAGGGGCCAAATTTGAGGTTCCCCTCGAGTTTGGGTTTTTCCCCAATTTTTTTTCTGCCATGACAAAGTTATGACCGTTTTAGTGAACAACGGTCCTTCATATGTAGTCCTTGAAAGAACTTCATTTTTCCCAAAGCCCTGTTCTTGGCAGAATCCCGACCACCGGAACTTCCGGCCCGCCCGGAACTTCCGGGCCCCGGACCTTCCGTCTTGACCGGAACTTTCGGCCTAGACAGAAGGTCGCGCATCTTCGGTGACCCCGCTTCTTGGCAACCGACCACGGTGCAGCGGCATCTTCGCCAACGTCTTGAAGACCGTGTTGAATTTACAAACATGAAGTTTTGCATGAGAAAAGAGCTCAAATGTTCATATTCACCATTATCTATTTGCGTGTGTGTTTCAGTACCCCTACTTGCCCGTTTAGTGAACAACGGTCCTTCATATGGTAGTCCTTGAAAGAACTTCATCATCGAGCAAGGCGGACGACATGTCAGTGTCCTCCATAGTGGAGATATTGTTTCCACATCTTTGGTGCACAACGTGCGTTGCACCATTATTCTGCAACCTCGCCGACAACCTCGCCACCGACTTGCGACTCTCCGAGCAACGTACAAGGGACTACTTGACAACAAGTCATCTCCAAAAGTGGCTACAAGCAAGAGAATGATGCAAGAATGGACGAGATATGCGCCTTGATGAGAAACCGGCATCATTCAACGTCTTCATCATCAAGAGCCGGAGCCGATCGAGTCGACACTCGGCGACACCTACTACGACTCAAGTACACCTACTTGAACACTCTTGACGTCGTGCATGCGTCAAGACCGTCATGCATCTCGCAACCCGCTACATGACAAGCGGTCACAAGAGCATATGTTCAAACCAAGAGGCTTTTGCTCAAGCTCAAGAACGACAAGCGCCGTCGCCAACAAGAAGAAGAAGAGCGCACGTCTTCACGTTCGAGGTAAACCTAAAACAAAAGTCCATAAATATATCCTCCCAAAGAGCGGAATGATACAGTCAAAGTCATATATAAACCATGAGTATTGAGTCGTGACTTAGCTTTTTGACATGTAGTGCAATGAGCAACAAAACGCTCAACATCTGCCTCTCATCTTTGGCCAAAAGAAATGTGTAGCAAGTATATCCTCCGTCTTCTTCACGCCAAAGTGTCCCATTAGTCCTCCTCTATGCGCCTCCTTCAACAACAAAAGACGAACGGAGCTAGCTAGAATGCATAGCTTGTTAGCACCGAACACAAAGCCATCATTAATAACGAACTTGTTCCATGTTCTTCCTTCTTTACAATTCTGCAATACATCTTTAAAATTAGCATCATGCACATATTGATCTTTGATGGTCTCCAAACCAAATATTTTGAAGTCAAGTTGTGAAAGCATAGTATAGCGACGAGACAATGCATCAGCAATAACATTTCCTTTACCCTTCTTGTGTTTAATGACATAAGGGAAAGTCTCAATGAATTCAACCATTTAGCATGTCTACGATTCAGTTTTGCTTGACTTTTAATGTGTTTCAAAGATTCATGATCAGAATGTATAACAAATTCTTTTGGCCATAAATAATGTTGCCATGTCTCTGAAGTCCGAACAAGAGCATATAATTCTTTATCATAAGTAGAATAATTCAGACTAGGCCCACTCAATTTTTCAGAAAAATATGCAACATGTTTGCCATCTTGTAATAACACACCTCCTAATCCAATTCCACTAGCATCACATTCAAGCTCAAAAGTCTTATTACAATCAGGAAGTTGGAGTAAAGGAGCATGTGTCAACGTATCTTTCAATACCGTGAAGGCTTCTTCCCGTAAGCAAGACTCCCAAACAAAAGGCACATCCTTCTTTGTAAGCTCGTTGAGAGGTGCAGCAATGGTGCTGAAATCTCTCACAAAACACCTATAGAATCCAGCGAGGCCAAGAAAACTCCTCACTTGTGTGACCGTTTTGGGCTGCGTGATAGAGGCGAGGGTGTCCCGATCTTTCGATGAGATGATAACTATCGATTTGGTGGAGACGACTTTGACGATCCGACTACAAACGTGCACGACGTTGCGCCTTAGCAATCGCTAAACCAACTCCGAGAGGTTATTGACCACGCCGGAGCATGATCAAACTGACCACGAAGGTCTATTCCTGCAAGCAATCGAAGAATAAGCAAGAATATGATTAAACAATCTGAATATTGCGAATATGGATGAAGTGTTGATAAAAGTGAGGTTTCATAAGCGGTCTTGGTCAGTGCGTTGGACACAAAGCAGAAGTACAAGAAGTAGCATCGATGGCTAACTTTTAACTAAATAAAACCCAAGTCTAAACGATGCATTAAGGGTTATATTTATAGGGAAAAGAGAGGGGGTTTCGTCCACCCTAGGCAAGGTGGGACTAAAACACCTCCTAAGTCGTTTCCCCTACAAAATGGACTCTAAAAATAGATTACATGGGCCTGGCCCAAAATAAGGTGGCACAACACCAATAATAAGCTATGGACGAAATTTATGAAAGGCCATCTTGTATATTTCTTCCATCTTCTTGTATGTCATCATGGTGGCTTCAATGTCCGGAAATCTCCACTTGAACCTCCGTTCTTGTTCTCTTCGCACGCACCTTCATCTCCGTGCTTGACAATGCTCCGACGTTCATCCTTCTTGACCGTGCTAGGCCCTTCAATTACAAGCAACACAAATGTATCTAAGTTAGGAAGCATCATATTCTCATGAACACTAGAAACATTACCAAGAAACGAAAGTACCTGATAATTGAATTGGCATATGCGAGCTCTAGCAATTGTTCTAAGAGGTAAAACAGCAGGGGATATGGGTGTAACTGTGGTAGCCATGTCCTCATCATCCTCCCCTTCTTGAAAACAGAGCCATCCTCGGCATTGCTTAATCTGAAATGTGTATAACAAAAGAGAGAAGGTGTACACGTTGTATATGTATATGTCATCCATTTTTACTGACCTCAGTTGGGGCACATGTGACACAGTTATACAAGAGCACCCTTCAAAAGTCGTGAAATATAAAGCCAATATATTATCATAAGAAGTCAAAGGCATGAAAATATTTCAACTCAGTTTGCACATATAAGTGAAGCTCTTATTCATAAAAAAAATATTGGCAATGCTCATCATTAAACCATCCGAACCTTGATGAACCATCACCAAGATTAGAGGTCATATCATAATGATTAAACATTGGCACAACTATTTTCAAACGTATTTGATCCAAATCTGATTTATTCACTGATTCACATGGTTCTTTCGCATCAATACTTAATTCAATGGGTTCACTCAAAATTGTTTGATCACATGGCAAAGTCAAATCATGAACATAGTCCTGTAAAATAGCTGGTGTGATCAAAGTAGTGGGTAGCTCATCACATGGTTCATTTAAACTAGCAAGGCATTCATCATACTCATGTGGAGGTGGAAGATCGGTACCTTTGTCATTACCTCTTATGATCAACAAAGATGATGTAGGCACTCTAGGTGGTGACACGTCACATGGTGGAGGTGATGTAGTGCTCTCAACAATGCATGTTGTTGTCATAGGAGACGCAGTGGTGGAAGGAACAACCGTCGCAACTCTTGGGATTTGCACCTTTCCCTTGTTTGACTTGTGGGCAACACATCTTGTTATCTCCTGTTCAGCTTGGTAAGCAAGACGAAACAAATGATCCATAGGATAACATATTTCATGAATTAGTATCTCCTGAATGTCACGGTTTAATCCTTCCCAAAATCTATCCATAAAATCTTCTTCACTTTCTTCTAAAGAGGAATGCAACAAGGTAGTTTGTAAATCATCATAATATTTCGTTACGGTGTCACTACCTTGTTTTAAATGTTGCAACTTTTTCATCATGTCACGAGTATAATAAGCGGGGACAAATGTATGTCTCATGGAAAGTTTCAAATCATCCCAAGTAGTAGGTATATAATCAGGTTGTAACCTACAATATTCATTCCACCAAACTAAAGCATAACCGGTGAAAGAACCAACCGCAACCTTAACTTTTTTATGTTCATCAAAATGATGGGAAGCAAATATGTTATTTATGTCAAACTCCCATTCAATATATAAAGCAGGTCTAAAACGGCCATTAAATGGTGGTATAGAAACATTAACCTAATCATGTGCATTTGGATGTTTGCGCACCTCTCATGACGGTTGTGGTATTTGCATAGGTGGTGGCACGTCTCCCGCGATCGATAAAGCCCATGAATTGACTCTGGATCCTGTCATGATTAGTAGAAACAAGAAATAATGTTCCTATAATTAATATGATGTGGTGGTAAGACGCTCACAGTAAAGCAAATATCAATGTATTACAAGTTCTTACCATGCAGCAGGCGGTGATCGGCAACCAGCGGTGTCAAGTAACTCCAAAAGTTTGGTAAAGCAATTGCCAGGTGAACGTATGTATACACGGTGTAGAAATATGTGGATCTGGGTTGGCTTTATATGTGTGTGAAAAATGCTACAACCACAATAGTTAATGCAAGCTGAAAATTCGCTCAAAGTGGTCGAATGCTGGTTGTAGGCTAGACTGTGCTAGATACGCGAGCCTAAGACACAGACAAGTTCATGAAAAACAACTGTAACGAGCGAGGAAATGGTGGTGTGAAGATGAACAACCGCATGATCTTTGTAAAGAACACACTTGTACGTGCAAATAATAGATGAAGGGCTCACGACAAAAATATACTATATGTCTCTGAAAGTGCAAATCACCAAACTGCAATGTATAGTCGAAGGAAATAGATTCCCAGATGCTCTCACGTAAAGAATTGATGTGGCCACTTCTTTTTTTTTGCAACAACAATCGGGCGAAACCAGGACACAACTTCAACACATCAATGAAGTCCGAACATTTTTTTTCTTTTCTTTGAAACTATCCACGTGCACACCAAAAACAGATCTGCAGCAAGTTTTTTTGTCTAAACTAACAAGATCAGATCGGTCCACAAGATCTGTCAACGCAATCTCTCTTTTTTTCTAAAGAAAACTGCTCAACGAAATTTACTACCAACAGAAACGATCAGCAGTTGCCTTCTTCGATTTCTTTTTTACTTCTTTCCAAACAAACAACAAATCTTTTCTATTTCGTGATTGGCTTTTCTTATTTTCTTACTAGAACACTTCCAAAACGTGATTTCCAGCAAATCTCTTTCCGAATTTACTTGATGCCTTCCTATGGAAACTGGTCTGAAGCAAAAATTCTTGCCGAATCTAACTTTCCAAAAGGTCAACAACTTTTTTTTTGCGCTGGTCACTTTCCAAAGGTAGGGCGAAATCCTTTATCTTCTCCTCCTTTTTCTATCTTTCCAAACAAACTACAAGTCCAAATGGAAATAGGTCCGAACACAACTTACTTTGTTTTGTTTTAGGAAAAAAATTACGCCCAGCCTTGACCAAATATTTTTCTTTCCTTTTTAAATCTTTCCTATATTTAAAACCTTCCAAAATAACTACCAAACAGATCTGCCGCAGCCTCTTTTTTTACCAACGAAATCTCCCCAGCCAAAAACGGAAGCTCTTATTTTGGGAAACCAGGCCAATATTTTTCTTTCCTTACAAAACTGCACGACTTGTTTATTTCCCTTAGGAAACGCAATGGAATCAGCCCCCTTTTTTTTCTCGCTGAACACACTTTCCAAAGGACAACTCCTTCCACGTGCTCAGTTTTTTTTAATTCTTTCCGCTATCCACAGCAGCACCTTCTCTTCCGAAAAAAAATACTTGATCCGACTCCCAAGGCAAAACCGATGTGTCTTTTCTTTGGACAGACAAGAACCTACTGATGCGGAGCATCCTTCGGTCATCCCGATGGACTTTCCATCAACTATCCAAGCTTCAAGTGGACCCATGATAAGAGCAAGAGCTCGTGCTATTCAATCCGAGGTGACATCACTCCTATTCGATTTCCCTTTTCCTTCCAGTGAGACATGGCTACTACCTAAGTCCGATACACTATGCGTGATCAGGTACAACGTTCAAGCCAAGGAACCAGGAGCTGAAGAAGGAACGACAGGCGTCAACTCTCTGGACAGCCCGGAACTTCCGGCCACAACCCGGAACTTCTGGCCCCCGGAACTTCCGGCCCGCCAGGAGCTTCCGGCCTTAGACGACTTCGACCAGCCCGGGCGTGCCAACTTTCTGGTTAGCCCGGAACCAGCCCGGAACCCGCCCCGGAACTTCCGGCCCGCCCGGACCTTCCGGCCCCCGGAAGCCAGCCCAGCTCCACCCGCGCCAACTCTCGGCTTAGGCCGGACCCTGCCCGGAACTTCCGGCGCCCGGAACTTCCGGCCTAGCCCGGAACTTCCGGCCCTGCCTGCGTGCACCCACTTGGGCCGAGGCCCGTGTACCCTTTCGTCTCGTAAACTATAAATACTCTCCCACCTCCTCCTAGTTAGGGTTAGCATTGGTTTAGCTCATCTTTGGTGTGAGAGCCCTTGCTCATCCACTTGGTACTTCTCCTCGGAGTTCACGACCTCTTCGGAGAAGATCCCCCAAGCAGATTCAAGACCCCCTCTAGGGTGGACCCCGTCAAGACCTCCTCTCGGAGAAGATCGGCTACTCGTGTATCTTTCCTTTGTTGATTTTGAATCTTGTGCTACCTTATGTGTTCGGTGATCTAGCCCTTGTGTAATCGAAACTTGTTGGTTTAGTGTTCCTCTTTTGTGTGTTTCCTTGTGTTCTTCCGCCCGTTCATCGTGTTTTCCCCGTGGGATCCCCCTCCAAACGTGAAAGATCTCTGATTAGGGTTCCACCCTACATCATATGGTATCATGAGCCACGTTGATCACGTTTTTGGAGCCCCTACCCTTTGTTTTCTAGCTTGATTTTGTTGTTTTCTTCCTAAATCCGAAAATCCCCACCAAAAATAGCCCTAATTTTTTTTTGTGATTTGTTGGTGTGATGAAGTTTTGTTGGATTTGATCCGTGGATTTGCTTTGCTTTGAGTGGATCTAGCATCCCTACCTTTCTTCCCTTCTAATTCCTTCTTTTCCCCTCAGGATTTGGGTTTTTCCCCCAATTTTTTCTGCCCAAACCCTCGATCCCAAAGCCCCTGTTCTTGGCAGAATCCCGACCACCGGAACTTCCGGCCCGCCCGGAACTTCCGGGCCCCGGACCTTCCGTCTTGACCGGAACTTTCGGCCTAGACAGAAAGGTCGCGCATCTTCGGTGACCCCCGCTTCTTCGGCAACTTCGACCACGGTGCAGCGGCATCTTCGCCAACGTACTGAAGACCGTGCATCACATCATCGTCCACATTTCGCATCCGTTTGGAACCTCTACCGTATGCAAGGACGGTAATCTCGACGACATCTTTGTCCAAACCTTGCCATTGCATTGATAAACATCGTAGCCATCTTTTGCGTTGCTTACCCATCGAGACTAGCATTTAAGTATTGCAGGCAACATGACTTGTACACATTAGTGATCATACTCCATAGCATACATACCATACCACCGTGGTGCATATCTTGGGATCAATTTGTGTGTCACAAAGTTGTCATAGCATACACAATTGCTATCTTGGTTCATGAAGTTTTGCATGAGAAAAGAGCTCAAAAGTGAAAGAGCCACCCAAGCTTTTAAGCAAAGAGGAAAGATAAGCAAAGAGCTTATGAGCAAGAACCATAGAAGCATACTACATTAAGATTGTCATATTGGATCATCTTGGATCATAGTACCGAAATACCATACATATAGCATACGTGGGATAGAGCTAGTTGCATTTTTGCCTAGTAGGTTGTGCACAAGTTCCGTATCCGCCTATTGTGCAATCGTGCTAGCGTCTCTCTAGTATTGTGCAACAAGAGCATCTTCGTGGGTTCCACATTTTGGCTCACTTTTGATTTGCACAATCCCACTTATCTATTTGCGTGTGTGTTTCCGAGTACCCCTACTTGCTTGGTCAACTTGTTGCATTTGCAAATTTGTGAACCTTTTCCAACATTATTGAATCTCACTTACAATTACATCAAATTTTGTGCCACCATCCTCACCAAGCTCCACCATAAGCTTTTATTAGTGTAGGTGTGAGAACCGACAAGAATCGATACCAATAGTGCTATTTCATTGTCCGCATTTGAGTGAACTTGATTCATCTTCAACATCGGTCAAAGGTACATTGGTATAAGTTCTTCTCCGTTCTACCACTCACATTTTGCTTGGAATGATGGATAGGCCAAGTACTTCTACCAACCCACTCTTCATCGAGCAAGACGACGACATGTCATCATATGTCACCAAGAGCCACCTCTTTGGTGCACAACGTGCGTTGCACCAAGAACAACAAGCAATGAGCAACCTCATCGACAACCTCGCCACCGACTTGCGACTCTCCGAGCAACGTACAAGGGACTACTTCGACAACAAGTTCGATGCTCACAAGCAAGAGAATGATGCAAGAATGGACGAGATATGCGCCTTGATGAGAAACCGGCATCATTCAACGTCTTCATCATCAAGACGGAGCCGATCGAGTCGACACTCCGACGACACCTACTACGACTCAAGTACACCTACTTCGAACACTCTTCGACGTCGTGCATGCGTCAAGACCGTCATGCATCTCGCAACCCGCTACATGACAAGCAGTCACAAGAGCAAGTTGACGATCAAGTTCCTCGTCCTCAATCAAACCAAGAGGCTTTTGCTCAAGCTCAAGAACGACAACGCCTTCGTCGCCAACAAGAAGAAGAACGAGCACGTCTTCACCAAGACGAACAAGACGCCAAGGCTCAACGTCTTCAACAACAACAACGTGAGGCGCAAGCTCTTGAGGCGCTAACGCGTGCCCTTCAAGAATCAAGTAGAGCCTTCGCCAACCGCAATCGCGAGCAGGCGCAATCAAGAGGAAGCCCTTCGAGAAGAAATCCAAGAGAGGAACTACCAACCTCATGTACAACGTCAAGTTCCTCAAGCCCCTCCACAAGCTCGTCAAGCTCCACCACAACCTCAAGTTCAACAAGGGCAAGTTGATCATGGTCTTCCTCCACGCCAAGAGCAACATGAAGACGATTGCAATCCATGTCAAGGGCGTCATCATCAACATCGCCAACAACACAATGAAGAGCAACGCTACGGCAAGCTAAAATTCACCATGCCCAAGTTCAATGGAAGCAATGACCCCGAAGACTACCTCTCATGGGCATTGAAGGTTGACAAAATCTTCCGGTTGCACAACTACGATGAAGCGAAAAAAATCGCTATGGCATCACTTGAGTTCCAAGACTATGTGCTCATATGGTGGGAACAAATCATTGAGCGACGACAAGCAAGAGGTGAACCTCCAATCACCACTTGGGCTCAAATGAAGGATGTCATGCGAGCACGTTTTGTGCCAACCTACTACAACCGCGACCTCTTCAAGAAACTCCAACTACTCAAGCAAGGAACAAAGAGTGTTGAAGAATATTACAAGGAAATGGAGATAGCCATGATTCGAGCCAATGTCAAAGAAGATAATGAGCAAACTATGGCACGTTTCTTGAATGGACTCAATCATCCCATCAAGAAGATCACGACTTCCAACCATACTCAACCCTCATTGAGCTCGTGCATCAAGCTACAAAGGCAGAGCGCCAAGTGCAAGATGACTTCAAATGCCAAGTACTCATCCAAGACCCTCTGACTTCTCCAACAACCAAGCCTCAACGACTCCTCCAACATCTACATCAACCAAACCTTCTACAAACAACGACGACAAGTCGATTTACAAGAGAAAGTTGACAAGTTCAAGTCGTCCTCCTCCTACTACAAGCAACTTCAAGCCGCGTGCTTCATCATCTACTCCGACCGACGAGACCATCAAAACAAGCTCCTTCAAGTGTTTCACTTGCGGCGGCCGAGGCCACAAGTCCTCTGAATGCACCAACAAGCGCACCATGATCCTCAACGACGACGGCACCTATGACTCAATGAGTGATGAGGAGATGGAAGCCCTTGAGGAAGTGGCCATGCACCGGCAAGTGAACGAAGATGAAGATGATCCAGTCTTTTGCGATGAGGATTCGAGCCCCGCTGTAGTTGTCTCCAAGGTCTTGACCCTTCAACATCAACAAGAAGACGACCAAATATGTCACATCTTCCATACAAAGGCCGGCATCAACGGAAGGTCTGTCAAGGTCATCATCGATGGAGGTAGTTGCCACAACTTGGCAAGTGAAGAACTATGTTCCAAACTTCAATTGGTCAAGAGGAAGCACCCGCATCCCTACAAGGTTCAATGGCTAAGTGACTCCAGCACTATAATGAGTCGAGCATACGGTCCAAGTCTCCTTCAAAATCGGTGCTTATGAAGACACGTTGGAATGTGATGTGGTCCCAATGACCGTTTGCCACCTACTTCTAGGTAGACCATGGCAATTCGACCGTGGTGTCATCCACAATGGGCGCACCAATCACTATAGCTTCAAGATGAAAGGGAAGGAATATGTGCTATGACCTATGTCTCCTACTCAAGTGATAGCCGACAAGCAAGCCACCCATCATAGAGACAAGAGCGAGAAAGTGATCCAACCAAAAGTGAGTGAGAGCCACAAGCCAAACTTGGCGCCTCTTAGCCTAGAGAGAAAAACCTCATCCTATTTGCCACCAAAAGTGAGATGAGAGAAGTGTGTGAGAACCCATCGAGTGTGATGCACTTTGTCCTTGTGTGCAAGGATGGAGAACCAAAAACTAACACCATTCACGAGCTACCTTTGGTGTTTCAATCTCTTTTGCAGGAATTTCAAGATGTTTTCCCCGATGAGCTACCTCCGGGTCTACCTCCTCTTCGAGGCATTGAGCATCGAATCGACCTCATCCCCGGAGCGCCTCTAGCAAACAAAGCTCCATACCGAGTCAATCCCGAAGAAACCAAGGAGATTCAATGGCAAGTACAACAACTAATCGACAATGGTCATGTATGTGAAAGCTTAAGCCCTTGTGTCGTTCCCGTTATACTTGTGCCTAAGCCCGATGGAAGTTTTCGCTTGTGTTCCGATTGTAGACCTATCAATGCGATCACCGTCCGCTATAGGCATCCCATTCCTCGCTTAGATGATATGCTTGATGAACTTAGTGGAGCCAACTTTTTCTTAAAAATTGACCTTAAAAGTGGCTATTACCAAATCCGCATACAAGAGGGTGATGAATGGAAAACTGCTTTCAAAACCAAATTTGGTTTATATGAATGGTTAGTGATGCCTATGGGTCTTTCGGAGGCTCCCGGTACTTTCATGCGTCTTATGCATCATGTGCTTCGCCCTTACATTGGAGTCTTTGTTGTGGTTTACTTTGATGATATTCTTGTGTTTAGCAAAACAATGAAAGAGCACATCAATCATGTAAAATCTGTGTTGCAAACTCTTCAAGAAGGAAAGCCTTTATGCAAACTTGAAAAAATGCACTTTTGGAGTTGACAAAGTGGTTTTCTTGGGTTTTGTAGTATCCTCAAAGGGTGTCCATGTTGATGAATCTAAAATTGAAGCAACTAAAACTTGGCCCCAACCCACCAATTTGCAACAAGTGCGAAGTTTTCTTGGTCTTGCAGGGCTTTATCATCGTTTTGTGAAAGATTTTAGCACAATTGCCGCTCCTTTGCATGCCTTGAGTAAGAAGAATACTCCCTTTGTTTGGGGAACTTTGCAATCAACCGCTTTTGATGAGCTCAAGTCTTTGCTTACTCATGCTCCGATTCTTGCTTTGCCCAACTTTGACAAAACTTTTGAGGTTCATTGTGATGCAAGTGGTACCGGAATTGGCGGAGTTTTGATGCAAGAAGAACGAGCCATTGCTTATTTTAGTGAAAAACTCTCCGGTGCTCAACTTAATTTTCCCATCTATGACAAAGAATTGTATGCTTTAGTGCGTGTGCTACATGTTTGGGAACATTACCTTAGACCTCATGAGTTTGTCATCCATACCGATCATTAAACGCTTAAGTACCTCAAAGGTCAAACTAAATTAAACAAGCGTCATCCAAAATGGAGTGAATTCATTGAATCTTTTCCTTATGTGATCAAGTACATTGAGGGTAAAGAAAATGTAGTTGCCGACGCGCTTTCACGCATTAGCATGCTTGTCACTCAACTTGAGTTGAATGTTATTGGTTTTGAGCATATAAAAGACTTGTATGAGCATGATCCATCTTTTGCTTTTCCTTATGCTAAGTGTTTGACGCATACTTCTTGGGAACAATATTACATCAAGGATGGTTATCTTATGAGAGCTAACAAACTTTGCATTCCCGAGTCTTCTCTTCGTTTGCTCCTTTTGCAAGAGGCTCATGGAGGCGGACTCATGGGACACTTTGGACGCGACAAGACATTCGCCACGCTCTCCAACAACTACTTTTGGCCCAAGATGTTCCGCAATGTCTCACGCTTCACCACCCGATGTTATACATGTGGCAAAGCTAAGTCTAAAGCTCAATCTCATGGTCTTTACATGCCTCTTCCTATTCCCTATCAACCATGGGAAGACATTAGTATGGATTTTGTACTTGGCTTGCCTAGGACTCAAAATGGCAAGGATTCCGTGTTTGTTGTTGTGGATAGATTTTCTAAGATGGCACATTTCATTCCTTGCAACAAGATAGACGATGCTTCACATGTTGCAAATCTCTTTTGTAGGGAAATCTTGCGACTCCATGGCGTACCAAAGACAATCGTCTCCGATCGGGACGTCAAGTTCTTGACTTACTTTTGGAAGACCCTATGCGCCAAGCTCGGAATCAAGCTCTTGTTCCCCTCGGCATACCATCCTCAAACCGACCGCCAAACTGAGGTGACGAACCGCACACTATCCACTCTACTTCGTGTCTTGATCAAGAAGAACATCAAGGAGTGGGAAGCATGTCTACCCATCGCCGAGTACGCCTACAACCGTGCAAGACACTCGACTACCGGCAAGTCCCCCTTCGAGGTCGTCTACGGTTTCAACCCGTTGTCCCCATTGGACATTCTACCACTTCCTCTCCAAGAGCGCACCGACATGGATGTGAGTGCACGAGCAAGCTCCATCAAGAAGATGCACGAAGATACAAGGCACACCATTGAGCGCCAAGTACAACGTCAAGCAACCAAGCTCAACGCCAACAAGCAACCCATCGTCTTCAACATTGGTGATCTAGTGTGGCTACACCTTCGCAAGGACCGCTTCCCCAAAGAACGCAAGTCCAAGCTTCTCCCTCGAACCGATGGACCCTTCAAGGTGCTAGCACGCTACAACGACAATGCTTACAATATCTACCTAACTCGCTACAAATACAACATGAGCGGCATCTTCAACGTCAAGGACCTCGCACCATACCATGGAGATGAAGCTTTTGATCCGAGGTCGGATCTCTCCCAAGGGGGGGGGGGGGGGAGATGATGCGGAGCATCCCACGATCATCCCCATGGATCGACAATCGTCTCATCAAGAGCCAAGAGGACACATGACACGAGCTAGAGCTAGAGCTCTCGAGAACGAGGTGACTTCCTTCCTCAGTGATATCACATATGATCCACTCGAGACATGGCTACTACCTAAGTCCGATATGCTATGCATCATTAGGTGTCAAGAGGAGCATTCCGAAGATACACGTGAAGACGGACGAGCCGCCAAATCCACGGATGAAGAGGACCACGGAAGCGGACAAGTTCACCCTCCAGGCCCCGGACATCCGGCCAAGGACCCGGACATCCGGCCCCGGAGACGCCAAAGACTACCACAAGCCCAGCCAGAAACTCTACAGGGCCCGGACATCCGGCCTCCATGCCCCGGACATCCGGCCCCCCAGCCCGGATATCCGGCACCTGGCCCGGAAATCCGGCACCCAGCAACCGAATCGGCAGAAGTGGCCGCACCAGCCCGGACATCCGGCCGGATAGCCCGGACATCCGGCGCCTCGCGAAGGCCCGGACATCCGGCCCGACGCCCGGACATCCGGCCTCCCCTGCCTGCGTGCAGTGTATCCGGGACGAGTCCCATGTACCCCTTCGCCCCCTAGACTATATATACTCCATCCCCTTCCTCTTTCTAAGGTAGCTTAGGTTTAGCTCATGTTTGTGTGAGAGCCTTGCTCATCCACTTGGTTACTTCTCCTCGGAGCTCAGGACCTCTTCGGAGAAGATCCCCCAAGCGGATTCAAGACCCCCTTCTAGGGTGGACCCCATCAAGACCTCCTCTTGGAGAAGAACGGCTACTCGTGTATCCTTACCTTTGTTGATTGTGGATCATATGTACCTCTTTGTGTTCGGTGATCTAGCACTTGTGTGATTGATTACTTGTTGGTTGAGCGATCTCTCTCTCGTTTCCTCCGTGTTTCCCTTTGTTCTTCCGCGTGTTCTTCGTGATTCCCCGTAGGATCCACTCCAAACGTGAAAGTTCATCCACGTAGGGTTCCGCCCTACATCACTTGTCCTTACCAGGAGGACTAATGTTTATACTCACCATAATCTCTCAGATTTCCTCCCAAAGGAGTGGCAATGGGTTCAGAAACTTGTTTGAAAAGTAGTGGCAAATGATGTTCTTTGAATTTTAGGGGCAAAAAGTCCTGCTTAGGGCCCGAATTTGAGGGTCCTCTGGGAACCTTGCGCAAGCCGGAAGTATTTTCTAGATTCCCACGCTCGTCGCGAGCATTTTGAGTACTTGTGGCTCTGAAACAGACTCCCAATGACAAAATTATGACCATTTTAGTCAACACGGGTCCTTCATATGGCAGTCCTTGAAAGAAGTTCATTTTCTTGTGACACGTTCTGGCGTGCTGCTGATGAGGACATCAATACCATTGTTACACCCACAGCCCCTACTGCTACATAGACTGGACCAATTACTAGAGCTCGCGCACGCCAATTAAATTATCAGGTACTTTCGTTTCTTGGTAATGATTCTAATGTTCATGAGAATATGATGCTGCCTAAATTGGATACATTTGTTTTGCTTACAAATGAAGGCCCTAGCTTGGAGAAGGATGGACATTGGAGCAAGAACAAGCATGGAGATAATGCCATGCGCATAAGGGGAACAAGAACGGAGTTACAAGTGATGATTTCAGGACTTTGAAGCCACCATAATGGGTGCATGAAGCCTTGGACAAAATATACAAGATGCTACTTCATAAATGTCGTCCGAGGCTATTCTAGGTGCTGCGTCACCTTATTAGTGGGCCAGGCCCTTGTAATTTCGAAATACACAAGTATAGGCTATTTTTAGAGTCCGTATGTGTGGGGAAACAAGAGATAGGGTTGATTTCGGACCCTCCACCAAGGGCCACGAAATTCCCCCTCTTCCTCCATATATACAGCCCTTAGGGCACCGTTTAGACCTTGGGTTTTGTTTAGATTAAAAGTTCGCCATAGCTGCAACTTCGCGTGCCGTTTGTGTTCAACGACTGCACAAAGGCGTCCATGAAACCCCACCTTGATCAATAAAGCTTTCATCTTATATTCGCAATATTCAGATTGCAATCTCAGTTTCTTGCTTGTTCTTTGTTTGCTCGCAGGAAAGCAGGCCCTCGTGGTCGTTGATCGTGCTCGGCGTGGTCAATAACCCTCGGAAGTTGGTTTAGCGATTGCTAAGGCGCTGACGTCTCGCGACGTTAAGTAGTCGGATCGTCAAGGTCGACTCCCACGAAGCGATAGCCACCATCTCATCGAAACATCGGGACACCTTTGCCTCTATCAAGTGGTATCAGATTTTCAGGTTGCTCGGTGAGATTTTTACAGTTTTCCGTAGTTTAGATCGAGTATGTTCTTCATACCTATAGTCCACGAAAAAGCCACAAAAATTAGGGTTAGTTCGTCATATCCGAACCAATCTGAGCCTTTGCATAATCTTTTTAGGGTTTTGCTTTGTTGAATTTCTTGATTTGCATCGTCGTGTCTAGTTGCTGGTCTTAGCGTCTAGTCTTTTAGAGTTTCGAGTTCTAGTCATAAGTTGTCACGCCGCCACCGCACCATCATCATCGCCCCTGCCACCTACCATCACCGCTCCGAATCCGTATCCATATACCACCACCAATCCGTGTCCATATACCACCACCGATCCATATCCATATACTACCACCGCTACCACCACGCTGCCATATACCACCACCATATATCCACCACCAATCCGAGTTCTTCTCATATTAGGTTTGTTTTCGAGATCCATCTAGTTTCCGATTCGTGTTTCCTTGCGGAGTAGGTTTCGGAAAAAAAAGAGTCCGGAAACCACCCTCCGTTTAGGCCCAAAATTTTCCGAACACGCACTTGTCGAAAAATTTTCTGGCTATCCTGTTTTTAAGTGTTTCTAAGTGTATTGAGACAGTCGCCGTTATAGAAAGTTTTTTTTGACCCGTTTCCAGTTTTTGGGTCCGGGCAGTCGAAAAAAAAAAATATTGGTCGAAAAAAATTTCGTGCCCATCCTGTCAGTTTGACCTCGGAAGAGTTTTGAGACACTCGCCATTATAGTGATTTTTCCCAAAAAAAAAAAAAGCGGTAAAAAAAAGCAGCCTTGAAAAAAAAAGCGAAAAAGAAAATCCAGTGTGCTTTTCCCTTGTTTACGTGCAGCGCCCGTGATTTTGTTAGTGTTCTAGGCTCGCGTCTCTAGCACGGTCTAGCCTAGGACCAGACAAGATCGTCGTTGAGCGTTTATTCAACTTTGCATCTCTGAATTGATTATTCTTGACCCTTTTTGCTACCATATTATAAGCCTTCCCAGCTCCACATACATCTACATCGTGCGTTTGACTCTCCCTGGTAATCGCTCTATCCAAGCTTTGAGAGTTTTGACTACATCGGTTGCCGATCACCGCCTGCTGCTGGGTAAGAACTGGTAAGAATTTGAGATTTGCTTGACGGATTTGTGACTGTCCACCACACAACCACCACCACTTCCTAGTAGTCTGTCGAATCATATTCTTGTGTGTTTCTATTGCTGCTAACCATGGCAGGATCACAAGCCGATTTAGACCGACCGGGAGAACATGACACACAAAGCGCTACATGATAAGTTTCAACAAATGATGAGTGGGCAGGAGGACGATGTGCTAAATAGATTTGAAGAGGCCATGGAGAAGATAGATGGCATTGAGAAGGCGTTCGAAACAAAGCTCGATAATAAGTTTAATGAATTGCTCGCGCGTCTACCACCACCACCACCGGCGGCACCTAACGCACCTCTACTACAACAACAAGGACTACCTCCACATCGCGAAACAGCCCTCCGCCGAAGCTTCCCGTGTCCCTCTTCACCTGGCCAAGCTGCTTTGGTCTGCTTTGTTGATACTTCGTGGCTCCTGCTGCTGCGGTGGGGAGGATGATTATGTGAGAGATTACGAGGATGAGGTTGATCAACATCGAACTACGTGCAACCACCAGCACCACAACCACCGTGTCGTCCACATGCAAATAATGGCAATGTTCGCTCCCTTCAGTGCGAGATCATGACCATCTCCCTAAACTGAAATTGAATATTCCGCCATTTGAGGGTAGATATGTTCACGATATATATCTTACTTGGGAGTTAGAAACTGAACAACGATTTACATGTTTACAATATCCCGAGGAGAGACGTGTTCCTGCTGCTGTTTGTGCTTTCACTAGCTTTGCATGTGTTTGGTGGTCCTAACATTGAAGATTATATCCTGTTCCAGCTACTTGGGTTGCTTTGAAAACTGCTATGCGTGCTCGTTGGGTTCCACCATATTATCAACGTGAATTACTTCAAAAATTGCAGCGCTTAAGACAAGGAAAAATTCGGTAGAAGAATATTATCGGGAATTACAAACTGGCTTGATTAGATGTGGTATTGTTGAGGAGAATGAAGCTATGCTTGCACGTTTTCTGGGTGGGTTAAATAGAGAGATTCAGACCATTCTAGACTACAAGGATTATAATAATATCACTCGATTATTCCATCTTGCTTGTAAAGCTGAATGTGAAGTGCAGGATCGACAGGCCTTGGCGCGGACTAACTTTTCTGCAGGTCGACCTTCATCATGGACACCACGTGCATCATCTACGTCCACACGTTCTACTACACCGGCACCTCCGTCGGCTGCCACCTCCAACCGTGATACAAGAAAGCAGGCACAACCACCACTATCTACCAAGAGCACACCTGCTGGGCCTACACAGAGCTCTTCTTCTTCCAAGGCGTCAACAGGGCACACAAGTGATATTATTTGTCGTCGTTGTAAGGGAAGAGGACATATTGCCAGAGAATGCCAATCTCAGCGTGTGATGATTGCTACTGAGGATGGTGGGTATGAGTCCGCTAGGGACTATGATGAAGAGACTTTGGCTCTTATTACACATGAAGAACATGGTGGAGATGATTACGATCATCGCACGCAATTCATGGCTGCTGAAGATCTTGGCGGTATGAATGTTTAGTTGCTCAACGTGTTTTGAGTGTGCAGGTTACACAAGCTGAGCAAAATCAGAGGCATAACTTGTTCCATACAAAGGGAGTTGTGAAGGAACGTTCTATTCAAGCGTCATCATAGATGGAGGGAGCTGCAACAACTTGGCTAGCATGGAGATGGTGGAGAAGCTATCTCTCACCTCAAGACCACATCCACATCCTTACTACATCCAATGGTTCAACAACAGCGGCAAGGTTAAGGTAACACGTACTGTTCATGTGCATTTTAGTATCTCTACATATGCTGATTATGTTGATTGTGATGTGGTACCTATGCAAGCATGTTCCTTATTACTTGGTAGACCATGGCAATTTGATAAAAATTCTGTACACCATGGTAGTGTTGGGGAACGTAGTAATTTCAAAATTTTCCTACGATCACGCAAGATCATGGTGATGCATAGCAACGAGATGAGAGTGTTGTCTACGCCCTCGTGACCCGAACGGAAGCGTTGACGCAACGTAGAGGAAGTAGTCGTACTCCTTCACGATCCAACCAATCCAAGTACCGAGCGTCGGCACCTCCGAGTTCTGCACACGTTCAGCTCGATGGCGTCCCTCGAACTCCGATCCAGCCGAGTGTTGAGGGAGAGTTTCGCCAAGACGACGGCGTGGTGGACGATGATGATGTTCCACCGGGCGCAGGCTTCGCCTAAGCTCCGCCACGGTATTTTCGAGGTGTAATATGGTGGAAGGGGGCACCGCACGGCTAAGGAACGATCTCAATGATCAACTTGTGTGTCATGGGGTGCCCCCACCTGTATATAAAGGAGGGAAGGGGAGGGCTGGCCGGCCAAGGGAGGTGCGCCAGGGTGTCCTACTCCTACTAGGAGTAGGATTCCCCCAATCCTAGTCCAACTAGGTTTCCCCAAGTGGGAA
The DNA here is from genome assembly GCA_021605145.1 of Aegilops bicornis. NCBI lineage: Eukaryota > Viridiplantae > Streptophyta > Magnoliopsida > Poales > Poaceae > Aegilops > Aegilops bicornis. Next base: position 286,751,276 of record CM038673.1, on the reverse strand, counting down.
GGGAGAGAGAGGGCGCCTTCTCCTAGTCCTAATAGGACTAGGGAAGGGGAAAGGTGCGGCCAGCACTTGGGCCCCTTCTCTCCTTTCCACTAAGGCCCATGTTGGCCCATTAGCATTCCGGGGTTCCGGTAACCTCCCTGCCATTTGGTAAAATTCCCAATTTCACCCGGAACACTTCCGATGTCCAAACATAGACTTCCAATATATGAATCTTTATGTCTCGACCATTTCGAGACTCCTCGTCACGTCCGTGATCTCATCCGGGACTCCGAACAACCTTCGTACAGAAACATCATAAAAACTCATAGTAACCGCCATCGAAGCGTTGTTAGCGTGCGGACCCTACGGGTTCGAGAACTATGTAGACATGACCGAGACACCTCTCCGGTCAATAACCAATAGCGGGACCTGGATGCCCATATTGGCTCCTACATATTCTACGAAGATCTTTATCGGTCGAGACCGCATAACAACATACGTTGTTCCCTTTGTCATCGGTATGTTACTTGCCCGAGATTCGATCGTCGGTATCCAATACCTAGTTCAATCTCGTTACCGGTAAGTCTCTTTACTCGTTTCGTAATACATCATCTCACAACTAACACATTAGTTGCAATGCTTGCAAGGCTTATGTGATGTGCATTACCGAGAGGGCCAGAGATACCTCTCCAGGCAATCGGAGTGACAAATCCTAATCTCGAAATATGCCAACCCAACATGTACCTTCGGAGACACCTGTAATGTACCTTTATAATCACCCGATTCGTTGTGACGTTTGGTAGCACCCAAAGTGTTCCTCGTGCAAACGGGAGTTGCATAATCTCATAGTCATAGGAACATGTATAAGTCATGAAGAAAAGCACTAGCAACAAACTATACGATCAGGTGCTATGCTAATGGAATGGGTCATGTCAATCAGATCATTCAACCAATGATGTGATCCCGTTAATCAAATAACAACTCCTTGTTCATGGTTAGGAAACATAACCATCTTTGATTAACGAGCTAGTCAAGTAGAGGCATACTAGTGACACTCTGTAGGTTTATGTATTCACACATGTATTATGTTTCCTGTTAATACAATTCTAGCATGAATAATAAATATTTATCATGATATAAGGAAATAATTATTGCCTCTAGGGCATATTTCCTTCGCCTCCCACTTGCACTAGAGTCAATAATCTAGATTACACAAGAATGATTCTAACACCCATGGAGTCTTGGTGCTGATCATGTTTTGCTCGTGGAAGAGGCTTAGTCAACGGGTCTGCAACATTCAGATCCGTATGTATCTTGCATATCTCTATGTCTCCCACCGACCAAATCCCGGATGGAGTTGAAGCGTCTTTTGATGTGCTTGGTTCTCTTGTGAAATCTGGATTCCTTTGCCAAGGCAATTGCACCATATTGTCACAAAAGATTTTCATTGGACCCGATACACTAGGTACAACACCTAGATCGGTTATGAACTCCTTCATCCGCACTCCTTCATTAGCTGCTTCCAAGCAGCTATGTACTCAACTTCACATGTAGATCCCGCCACGACGCTTTGTTTGGAACCGCACCAACCGACAGCTCCTCCGTTTAATGTAAATACGTATCCGGTTTTGCGATTTAGAATCGTCCGGATCGAGTGTCAAAGCTACGTCGACGTAACTGCCGTTCTGACGAGTTCTTTGTCACCGCCATAAATGAGAAACATATCCTTAGTCCTTCTTAAGTACTTAAGGATGTTCTTGACCGCTGTCCGATGATCCACTCTGGATTACTTTGGTACCTGCACCGCCAAACTTATAGCAAGGCACACATCAGGTCTGGTACACAGCATTGCATACATGATAGAGCCTATGGCTGAAGCATAGGAACATCTTTCATTTTCTCTCTATCTTCTGCGGTGGTCGGGCATTGAGTCTTACTCAACTTCACACCTTGTAACATCGGCAAGAACCCTTTCTTTGCACGATCCATTTTGAACTTTTCAAAACTTTATCAAGGTATGTGCTTTGTGAAAGTCCTATTAAGCGTCTTGATCTATCTCTATAGATCTTAATGCCCAATATGTAAGCAGCTTCACCGAGGTCTTTCATCGAAAACTCTTATTCAAGTATCCCTTTATGCTATCCAGAATTCTATATCATTTCCGATCAGTAATATGTCATCCACATATAATATCGTAAATGCTACAGAGCTCCCACTCACTTTCTTGTAAATACAGGCTTCTCCAAAGTCTCAGATAAAACCAAATGCTTTGATCACACTATCAAAACGTTTATTCCAACTCCGAGAGGCTTGCACCAGTCCATAAATGGATCGCTGGAGCTTGCACACTTTGTTAGCTCCCTTTGGATCGACAAAACCTTCTGGTTGCATCATATACAACTCTTCTTCCGTAAATCCATTCAGAATGCAGTTTTAACATCCATTTGCCAAATTTCATAATCATAAAATGCGGCAATTGCTAACATGATTCGGACGGACTTAAGCATCGCTTCTGGTGAGAAGGTCTCATCGTAGTCAATCCCTTGAACTTGTCGAAAACCTTTTGCAACAAGTCGAGCTTTATAGACGAGAACATTACCATCAGCGTCAGTCTTCTTCTTGAAGATCCATTTATTCTCAATTGCTTGCCGATCATCGGGCAAGTCAACCAAAGTCCACACTTTGTTCTCATACATGGATCCCATCTCAGATTTCATGGCCTCAAGCCATTTTGTGGAATCTGGGCTCACCATCGCTTCTTCATAGTTCGTAGGTTCATCATGTTCCAAAGAACATGACTTCCGAGAATAGGATTACCGTACCACTCACAGTGCGGATCTTGCTCTGGTTGATCTCTGAAGTTCTGTAGAAACTTGATCTCAAGTTTCATGATCATCATCATTAGCTTCTTCCCTATTTGGTGTAGGTGTCACGTAAACTGTTTTCTGTGATGTACTACTTCTCAATAAGGGAGTAGATACGATTATCTCATCAAGTTCTACTTTCCTCCCACTCACTTCTTTCGAGAGAAACTCCTTCTCCAAAAAGTTTCCGAATTTAGCAACAAAAATCTTGCCTTCGGATCTGTGATAGAAGGTGTACCCAACAGTCTCCTTTGGGTATCCTATGAAGACACATTTCTCCGATTTGGGTTCGAGCTTATCAGGTTGAAGCTTTTTCACATAAGCATCGCAGCCCCAAACTTTCGTAAGCGACAACTTTGGTTTCTTGCCAAACCACAGTTCATAAGGCGTCGTCTCAACGGATTTAGATGGTGCCCTATTTAAAGTGAATGTAGCCGTCTCTAAAGCATAACCCCAAAATGATAGCGGTAAATCAAGAAGAGACATCATAGATCGCACCATATCTAATAAAGTACGATTACGACGTTCGGACACACCATTACGTTGTGGTGTTCGGTGGCGTAAGTTCTTGAAACTATTCCGCATTGTTTCAAATGTAGGCCAAACTCGTAACTCAAATATTCTCCTCCACGATCGGATCGTAGAAACTTTATTTTCTTGTTACGATGATTTTCCACTTCACTCTGAAATTCTTTGAACTTTTCAAATGTTTCAGACTTGTGTTTCATTAAGTAGATATACCCATATCTGCTCAAATCATCTGTGAAGGTGAGAAAATAACGATATCCGCCACGAGCCTCAACATTCATTGGACCACATACATCGGTATGTATGATTTCCAATAAATCTGTTGCTCTCTCCATAGTTCCGGAGAACGGTGTTTTAGTCATCTTGCCCATAAGGCACGGTTCGCAAGTGCCAAGTGATTCATAATCAAGTGGCTCCAAAAGTCCATCAGTATGGAGTTTCTTCATGCGCTTTACACCGATATGACCTAAACGGCGGTGCCACAAATAAGTTGCACCATCATTATCAACTCTGCATCTTTTGGTTTCAACATTATGAATATGTGTATCACTACTATCAAGATTAAGTAAAACAAACCATTCTTCAATGGTGCATGACCATAAAAGATATTATTCATATAAATAGAACAACCATTATTCTCTCGATTTAAATGAATAACCGTCTCGCATCAAACAAGATCCAGATATAATGTTCATGCTCAACGCTGGTACTAAATAACAATTATTTAGGTCTAATACTAATCCGAAGGTAGATGTAGAGGTAGCGTGCCATTGCGATCACATCGACTTTGGAACCATTTCCCACGCCAAGATCGTCACCTCGCCCTTAGCCAATCTTCGCAATCCGTAGCCCTGCTTCGAGTTGCAAATATTAGCAATGTAACCAGTATCAAATACCAGTGCTACTGCGAGTATTAGTAAGGTACACATCAACAACATGTATATCACATATACCTTTGTTAACCTTGCCATCCTTCTTATCCGCCAAATACTTGGGGCAGTTCCGCTTCCAAAGGACCAGCCTGCTTGCAATAGAAGCACTCGGTTTCGTGCTTAGGACCAGACTTGGGTTTCTTCTCTTGATTAGCAACTTGCTTGCCGTTCTTTTTGAAGTTTCCTTTTCTTTCCTTTGCCCTTTTCTTGAAACTAGTGGTTTTGTTAACCATCAACACTTGATGCTCCTTTTTGATTTCTACCTCCGCGGCTTTCAAAGATCGCGAAGAGCTCGGGCATTGTTTTGGTCATCCCTTGCATATTATAGTTCATCACGAAGCTCTTGTAGCTTGGTGGCGATGATTGGAGAATTACATCAATGACGCAATCATCCGGAAGATTAACTCCCAGTTGAATCAAGTGATTGTTATATCCGGACATTACGAGTATATGCTCACCGACGTAACCGTTCTCCTCCATCTTACAGCTATAGAACTTATTGGAGACTTCATATCTCTCAATCCGGCATTCGCTTGGAATATTAACTTCAACTCCTGGAACATCTCATATGCTCCATGGTGTTCAAAACGACGTTGAAGTCCCGGTTCTAAGCCGTAAAGCATGGCACATCGAACTATAGAGTAGTCATCAGCTTTGCTTTGCCAGACGTTCACAACTTCTACGCAGCCCTTGCACCAGGCCCGGCACCTAACGGTGCTTCCAGGACGTAATTCTTCCGTGCAGCAATAAGGATAATCCTCAAGTTACGGACCCAGTCCGTGTAATTGCTGCCATCATCTTTCAACTTTGCTTTCTCAAGGAACGATTAAAATTCAACGGAACAACAAAGACGAGCCATCTATCTACACATCATAGACAAGCAAGATACTATCAGTACTAAGTTCATGATAAATTTTAAGTTCAATTAATCATATTACTTAAGAACTCCCACTTAGAAAAATATCCTCCAATTCTCTAAGTGATTGCGTGATCCATATCAACTACACCATGACCGATCATCACGTGTGATGGAGTAGTTTCAATGGTGAACATCAATATGTTGATCATATCTACTATATGATTCACGCTCGACCTTTCGGTCTCTCGTGTTCCGAGGTCATATCTTATATGCATAGCTCGTCAAGTATAACCTGAGTATTCTGCGTGTGCAACTGTTTTGCACCCGTTGTATTTGAACGTAGAGCCTATCACACCCGATCATCACGTGGTGTCTCAAAGACGAAGAACTTTCGCAACGGTGCATACTCAGGAGAACACTTCTTGATAATTTAGTAAGGGATCATCTTATAATGCTACCGTCAATCAAAGCAAGATAAGATGCATAAAGGATTAACATCACATGCAATCAATATAAGTGATATGATATGGCCATCATCATCTTGTGCTTTTGATCTCCATCTCCAAGCACCGTCATGATCACCATCATCACCGCGCCGACACCTTGATCTCCATCGTAGCATCGTTGTCGTCTCGCCAAACTTATGCTTCTACGACTATCGCTACCGCTTAGTGATAAAGTAAAGCATTACAGGTATGCATTGCATTGCATACAATAAAGCGACAACCATATGGCTCCTGCCATTGCCGATAACTTGGTTACAAAACATGATCATCTCATACAATAAAATATAGCATCACGTCTTGACCATATCACATCACAACATGCCCTGCAAAAACAAGTTAGACGTCCTCTACTTTGTTGTTGCAAGTTTTACGTGGCTGCTACGGGCTGAGCAAGAACCGTTCTTACCTACGCATCAAAACCACAACGATACTTCGTCAAATAGACTCCGTTTAACCTTCTCAAGGACCGGGCGTAGCCACACTCGGTTCAACTAAAGTTGGAGAGACAGGTCTTCCACAAGCCATCTATGTGCAAAGCACGTCGAGGAACCGGTCTCGCGTAAGAGTACGCGTAAGGTTGGTCTGGATCGTCATTCAACAATACCGCTGAACCAAAGTATGACATGCTTTGGTAGGCGGTATGACTTGTATCGTCCACAACTCACTTGTGTTCTACTCGTGCATATGACATCAACGCATAAAACCTGGCTCGGATGCCACTGTTGGGGAACGTAGTAATTTCAAAATTTTCCTACGATCACGCAAGATCATGGTGATGCATAGCAACGAGATGAGAGTGTTGTCTACGTACCCTCGTAGACCAGCAACGGAAGCGTTGACGCAACGTAGAGGAAGTAGTCGTACTCCTTCACGATCCAACCAATCCAAGTACCGAACGTACGGCACCTCCGGAAGTTCTGCACACGTTCAGCTCGATGACGTCCCTCGAACTCCGATCCAGCCGAGTGTTGAGGGAGAGTTTAAATCGACGACGGCGTGGTGACGATGATGATGTTCCACCGGGCGCAGGCTTCGCCTAAGCTCCGCCACGGTATTTTCGAGGTGTAATATGGTGGAAGGGGCACCGCACACGGCTAAGGAACGATCTCAATGATCAACTTGTGTGTCATGGGGTGCCCCTGCCCTCAGATATAAAGGAGGGAAGGGAGGGGCTGGCCGGCCAAGGAGGTGCGCCAGGGTGTCCTACTCCTACTAGGGTAGGATTCCCCCAATCCTAGTCCAACTAGGTTTCCCAAGTGGGAAGGGAGAGAGAGGCGCCTTCTCCTAGTCCTAATAGGACTAGGGAAGGGGAAAGGTGCAACCAGCACTTGGGCCCCTTGTCTCCATTCCACTAAGGCCCATGTTGGCCCATTAGCATTCCGGGGGGTTCCGGTAACCTCCCGGTACTTTGGTAAAATTCCCAATTTCACCCGGAACACTTCCGATGTCCAAACATAGACTTCCAATATATGAATCTTTATGTCTCGACCATTTCGAGACTCCTCGTCACGTCCGTGATCTCATCCGGGACTCCGAACAACCTTCGGTACAGAAACATCATAAAAACTCATAGTAACTGAGCGTGCGGACCCTACGGGTTCGAGAACTATGTAGACATGACCGAGACACCTCTCCGGTCAATAACCAATAGCGGGACCTGGATGCCCATATTGGCTCCTACATATTCTACGAAGATCTTTATCGGTCAGACCGCATAACAACATACGTTGTTCCCTTTGTCATCGGTATGTTACTTGCCCGAGATTCGATCGTCGGTATCCAATACCTAGTTCAATCTCGTTGCGGTAAGTCTCTTTACTCGTTTCGTAATACATCATCTCACAACTAACACATTAGTTGCAATGCTTGCAAGGCTTATGTGATGTGCATTACCGAGAGGGCCCAGAGATACCTCTCCGACAATCGGAGTGACAAATCCTAATCTCGAAATATGCCAACCCAACATGTACCTTCGGAGACACCTGTAATGTACCTTTATAATCACCCGATTCGTTGTGACGCTTGGTAGCACCCAAAGTGTTCCTCGTGCAAACGGGAGTTGCATAATCTCATAGTCATAGGAACATGTATAAGTCATGAAGAAAAGCACTAGCAACAAACTATACGATCAGGTGCTATGCTAATGGAATGGGTCATGTCAATCGGATCATTCAACCAATGATGTGATCCCGTTAATCAAATAACAACTCCTTGTTCATGGTTAGGAAACATAACCATCTTTGATTAACGAGCTAGTCAAGTAGAGGCATACTAGTGACACTCAGAGGTTTATGTATTCACACATGTATTATGTTTCCTGTTAATACAATTCTAGCATGAATAATAAATATTTATCATGATATAAGGAAATAATTATTGCCTCTAGGGCATATTTCCTTCAGGTAGAAACAATCAGTATACTCTTGTTCACAAGGATAAAAATATTACTTTGCTTCCTATGACTCCTGATTCCATTTTGAAAGATGATATTAATAGAGCTAATAAAGCAAAACAGGAGAAAAATAAGAGTGAAAATCAGATTGTGGCAAAAGAATTTGAGCAACAAATGAAGCCTAATAATAAACCATCTAATGTTGCTTCTGAAATTAAACTGAAAAGTGCATGTTTATTTGCCACCAAATCTGATATTGATGAGCTAGATTCTAGCAAATCTGTTTGCTATGCTTTTGTGTGCAAAGAGGCATTATTTTCATTCGAGGACGTGCCTTCCTATTTGCCCCCTGCTGTCACTAACATTTTGCAGGAGTTCGCTGACGTCTTCCCACAAGACGTGCCACCGGGATTACCACCTATTCGAGGGATTGAGCATCAAATTGACTTAATTCCCGCAGCATCGCTACCCAACCGAGCACCATACCGTACCAATCCGGAGGAGACGAAGGAGATTATGCGTCAAGTACAGGAGCTGCTCGACAAAGGTTATATACGAATCTCTTAGTCCTTGTGCTGTTCCTATTATACTAGTGCCTAAAAAGGATGGTACGTCGGCGTATGTGTGTTGATTGTAGAGGCATTAATAATATTACTATTCGTTATCGTCATCCTATTCCTAGGCTAGATGATATGCTTGATGAATTGAGTGGCTCTACAATATTCTCCAAAGTTGATTTATGTAGTGGATACCATCAAATTCGTATGAAATTGGGAGATGAATGGAAAACAGCATTTAAAACTAAGTTTGGATTATATGAGTGGTTAGTCATGCCTTTTGGGTTAACTAATGCACCTAGTACTTTCATGAGATTAATGAACGAAGTTTTACGTGCTTTCATTGGACGATTTGTGGTAGTTTACTTTGATGATATACTGATTTATAGCAAATCTTTGGAAGAACATTTGGAACATTTACGTGTTGTTTTTAATGCTCTACGTGATGCACGCTTGTTTGGTAACATTGGGAAGTGCACCTTTTGCACCGAGCAGTATCTTTTCTTGGCTATGTTGTTACTCCACGAGGAATTGAAGTTGATAAAGCCAAGATTGAAGCTATTGAGAGTTGGCCGCAGCCCAAAACGGTCACACAAGTGAGGAGTTTTCTTGGACTCGCTGGTTTCTATAGGCGTTTTGTGAGAGACTTTAGCACCATTGCTGCACCTCTCAATGAGCTTACAAAGAAGGATGTGCCTTTTGTTTGGGGTACCGCATGTGAAGAAGCCTTCACGGTATTGAAAGATAAGTTGACACATGCTCCTTTACTCCAACTTCCCGACTTTAACAAGACTTTTGAGCTTGAATGTGATGCTAGTGGAATTGGATTAGGAGGTGTGTTATTACAAGATGGCAAACCTGTTGCATACTTTTCTGAAAAAATTGAGTGGGCCTAGTCTGAACTATTCTACTTATGACAAAGAATTATATGCTCTTGTTCGGACTTTAGAGACATGGCAACATTATTTATGGCCCAAAGAATTTGTTATACATTCTGATCATGAATCTTTGAAACATATTAAAAGTCAAGCTAAACTGAATCGTAGACATGCTAAATGGGTTGAATTCATTGAGACTTTCCCTTATGTGATTAAACACAAGAAGGGTAAAGAAAATGTTATTCTTGATGCTTTGTCTCGTCGATATACTATGCTTTCACAACTTGACTTCAAAATATTTGGTTTGGAGACCATCAAAGATCAATATGTGCATGATGCTGATTTTAAAGATGTAATGCAGAATTGTAAAGAGGGAAGAACATGGAACAAGTTCGTTATTAATGATGGTTTTGTGTTCCGTGCTAACAAGCTATGCATTCCTGCTAGCTCTGTTCGTCTTTTGTTGTTGCAGGAGGCGCATGGAGGAGGATTAATGGGAAACTTTGGCGTGAAGAAGACGGAGGATATACTTGCTACACATTTCTTTTGGCCAAAGATGAGACGGGATGTTGAGCGTTTTGTAGCTCATTGCACTACATGTCAAAAAGCTAAGTCACGACTCAATCCTCATGGTTTATATATGCCTTTGCACTGTGCCTAGTGTTCCTTGGGAGGATATATCTATGGACTTTGTTTTAGGTTTACCTCGAACAAAGAAGGGAGGGATAGCATATTTGTTGTCGTGGGTAGATTCTCTAAATGGCACACTTTATACCATGTCATAAAAGCGATGATGATGTTAATGTTGCTGATTTGTTCTTTCGCGAAATTATTCGCTTGCATGGTGTGCCAAATACTATTGTTTCAGATCGTGATACTAAATTTCTTAGCCACCGTTGGAGATGTTTATGGGCTAAGTTGGGGACTAAACCGCTTTTTAGTACTACTTGTCACCCCCAAACCGATGGACAAACTGAAGTAGTCAATAGAACATTGTCTACTATGCTTAGGGCTGTTTTGAAGAATAATAAGAAAATGTGGGAAGAATGCTTGCCTCATATTGAATTTGCTTATAATCGTTCATTGCATTCTACAACTAAGATGTGCCCTTTTGAAATTGTGTATGGCTTCCTACCTCGTGCACCTATTGATTTGTTGCCTCTTCCATCTTCAGAGAAGGTTAATTTTGATGCTAAAGAACGTGCTGAATTGATTTTAAAAATGCATGGGATAACTAAGGAAAACATTGAGCGTATGAATGCTAAATATAAACGTCTTTGGAGATAAGGGTAGAAAACATGTTGTCTTTGCACCGGAGATCTTGTTTGGTTACATTTGCGTAAGGATAGGTTTCCTAATTTGCAAATCAAAGCTAATGCCACGTCTTGATGGTCCATTTAAGGTGTTAGAGAAAATAAATGATAATGCATATAAACTTGAGCTGCCTGCAGATTTTGGGGTTAGTCCCACTTTTAACATTGCAGATTTGAAGCCTTATTTGGGTGAGGAATATGAGCTTCCGTCGAGGACGACTTCATTTCAAGAAGGGGAGGATGATGAGGACATCAATACCATTGTTACACCCACAACCCCTACTGCTAGATAGACTGGATCAATTACTAGAGCTCGCGCACGCCAATTAAATTATCAGGTACTTTCGTTTCTTGGTAATGATTCTAATGTTCATGAGAATATGATGCTGCCTAAATTGGATACATTTGTTTTGCTTACAAATGAAGGCCCTAGCTTGGAGAAGGATGGACATTGGAGCAAGAACAAGCATGGAGATAATGCCATGCTAAGGGGAACAAGAACGGAGTTACAAGTGATGATTTCAGGACTTTGAAGCCACCATAATGGGTGCATGAAGCCTTGGACGAAATATACAAGATGCTACTTCATAAATGTCGTCCGAGGCTATTCTAGGTGCTGCGTCACCTTATTATTAGTGGGCCAGGCCCTTGTAATTTCGAAATACACAAGTATAGGCTATTTTTAGAGTCCGTATGTGGGGAAACAAGAGATAGGGTTGATTTCGGACCCCTCCACCAAGGGCCACGAAATTCCCCTCTTCCTCCATATATACAGCCCTTAGGGCACCGTTTAGACCTTGGGTTTTGTTTAGATTAAAAGTTCGCCATAGCTGCAACTTCACAGCATTTCGCTTGTGTTCAACGACCGGACAAAGGCGCCACAGTAAACCCCACCTTGATCAATAAAGCTTTCATCTTATATTCGCAATATTCAGATTGCAATCTCAGTTTCTTGCTTGTTCTTTGTTTGCTCGCGAGAAAGCGAGGCCCTCGTGGTCGGAGTTGATCGTGCTCGGCGTGGTCAATAACCCTCGGAAGTTGGTTTAGCGATTGCTAAGGCGCGACGTCTCGCACGTTCGTAGTCGGATCGTCAAGGTCGACTCCCACAGAAACGATAGCCACCATCTCATCGAAACATCGGGACACCTTTGCCTCTATCAGCTGCCCCAAAGTTGTGCCCTCCATAGTAGAGATATTGTTTCCACATATATATTGACGGATGCCAGGAATGCCCTCCTATTGTTGGCTGTCACACACGTATGTTACGAAATGCCACACGGCAAAAACAAGGAGAATAAGGCTTATAGTCGCCTTATTTTCTTGAATTTACAACCAAATGGGATTCCCGAGATCATAGAGCATGTGCAGAATGCAACGTTTGTCCATACCAGGAGGACTAATTTTTATACTCACCATAATCTCTTGGATTTCCTTCTGAAGGAGTGCCAATGGGTTCAGAAACTTGTTTGAAAATCAGTGGCAAATGATGTTCTTTGACTTTAAGGGGCAAAAATTCCTTCTTAGGGGCCGAATTTAAGGGTCCTCTGGGAACCTTCCGCAAGCCGGAAATATTTTCTTGATTCTCACGCTCGTCGCGAGCATTTCGAGTACTTTTGGGTTCAATATGGACTCCGAATGACAAAGTTATGACTGTTTTAGTGAACATCGGTCCTTCATATGGCAGTCCTTGAAAGAACTTTATTTTTTCATGACGTGTTCTGGCACGCCCCCCCAAAAGTTTGTGTCCATCATAGTGGAGATATTGTTTCCACATATATATTGAACGATGCCTGGAAGGCCCTCCTATTATTGGTTGTCACACACGTACGTTGCGACATGCCACACTACAAAAACAAGGACAATAAGGCTTATAGTTGCCTTATTTTTCTTGAATTTACAACCAAATGGGATTCCCCGATTCATAAAGCATGTGCAGAATGCAACGTTTGTCCTTACCAGTCGGAGTAGTGTTTAAACTCACCATAATCTCTCGGATTTCCTTGCAAAGGAGTGAATGTGGGTTCAGAAACTTGTTTGAAAAGCAACGGCAAATGATGTTCTTTGACTTTCAGGGGCAAAAACTCCTGCTTAGGGGGCCGAACTTGAGGGTCCTCCAGGACTCTTGCACAAGCCGGAAGTAATTTCTACATTCCCACGCTCGTCACGAGCATTTTGAGTACTTGCGGGTCTGAAAGGGACTCCGAATGACAAAGCTATGACCATTTTAGTGAACAACGGTCCTCCATCTGGCAGTCCTTGAAAGAACTTCATTTCATCATGAAGCATTCTAGCGCGACGCCCAAATTTTTGTGTGCTCCATAGTGGAGATATTGTTTCCACATATATATTGACAGCTGCCAGGAATGCCCTCCTATTATTGGCTATCACACACGTACGTTGCGGCATGCCACACGGCAAAAACAACGAGAATAAGGCTAATAGCCGCCTTATTTTCTTGAATTTACAACCAAATGGGATTCCTCAGATCATAGAGCATGTGAAGAATGCAATGTTTGTGTGCTTACCAAGCGCCATAATCTCTCTGATTTTCCTTCCAAAGGAGTGCCAATGGGTTCAGAAACTTGTTTGAAAAGCAGTCAATTGATGTTCTTTAAATTTCCGGGGCAAGAACACCCGCTTAGGGGCCGAATTCTAGGGTCCTCCTGGACTCCTGCGCAAGCCGTAAGTAATTTCTAGATTTCCACGCTCGTCCCGGGCATTTTGAGTACTTGTGGGTCCGAAACGGACTCCGAATGACAAAGTTATGACCGTTTTATTGAAGACTGGTCCTTCATATTGCAGTCCTTGAAAGAACTTCATTTTCTCGTGACGTATTTTGGCGCGCCGCCCCAAAATTTTGTGTCCTCTATAGTGGAGATATTGTTTCCACATATATATTAACCGTTGCCAGGAATGTGCTCCTATTATTTGTTGTCACACACGTACGTTACGGCATGCCACGCGGCAAGAACAAGGAGAATAAGGCTTATAGTCGCCTTATTTTTTTGAATGTACAACCAAATGGGATTCCCCGGATCATAGAGCATGTGCACATGCACCGTTTTTCCTTTCCTGGTGGACTAATGTTTATACTCACCATAATCTCTCGGATTTCCTTCCAAAGGAATGCCAATGGGTTTAGAAACTTTTCTGAGAAGCAGCGGCAAATGATGTTCTATGACTTTTAGGGGCATATATGTTGATCGATGCCAGGAATGCCCTCCTATTGTTGGCTGTCACACACATACGTTACGACATGCCACACGGCAAAAACAAGGAGAATAAGGCTTATAGTCGCCTTATTTTCTTGAATTTACAACCAAATGGGATCCCGAGATCATAGAGCATGTGCAGAATGCAATGTTTGTCCTTACCAGGAGGACTAATGTTTATACTCACCATATCTCTTGGATTTCCTTCCAAAGGAGTGCCAATGGGTTCAGAAACTTGTTTGAAAAGCAGTGGCAAATGATGTTCTTTGACTTTAAGGGGCAAAAAGTCCTGCTTAGGGGCCGAATTTGAGGGTCCTCTGGGAACCTTGCGCAAGCCGGAAGTATTATCTAGATTCGCACGCTCGTCGCGAGCATTTTGAGTACTTGTGGGTCCAATGCGGACTCTGAATGACAAAGTTATGACCGTTTTAGTGAACATCGGTCCTTCATATGGCAGTCCTTGAAAGAACTTTATTTTCTCATGACGTGTTATGGCGCGCCGCCCCAAAAGTTTGTGCCCTTCATTGTGGAGATATGGTTTCCACATATATATTGACCGATGCTAGGAATGCCCTCCTATTGTTGGATGTCACACACGTACGTTACGACATGCCACAACTCTAAAACAAGGAGAATAAGGCTGATAGACGCCTTACCTTTCTTGATTTTTACAACCAAATGGTATTCCCCGGACCATAAAGCATGTGCAGAATGCATCATTTGTCCTTACCAGTCGGACTAATGTTTATACTCACCGTAATCTCTCGCATTTGCTTCCAAAGGAGTGCATGTGGGTTCAGGAACTTGTTTGAAAAGGAACGACAAATGATATTGTTTTACTTTCAGGGGCAAAAACTCCAGCTTAGGGGCCGAACTTGAGGGTCCTCGAGGACTCTTGCACAAGACGGAAGTAATTTCTACATTCCCACGCTCGTCACGAGCATTTGGAGTACTTGTGGGTTTGAAACGGACTCCGAATGACAAAGTTATGACCGTTTAGTGAACACCGGTCCTCATATTGCAGTTCTTGAAAGAACTTCATTTTATCTTGAAGCGTTCTAGCGCGACGCCCCGAAATTTTGTGTCCTCCATAGTGGAGATATTGTGTCCACATATATATTGACCGTTGCCAGGAATGCCCTCCTATTATTGGCTATCACACACGTACGTTGCGGCATGCCACACGGAAAAAACAAGGAGAATAAGGCTTATAGTCGCCTTATTTTCTTTAATTTACAAAAAAATGGGATTCCCCGGATTATATAGCATGTGCAGAATGCAACGTTTGTCCTGACCAAGTGATAGAGGCAAAGGTGTCCCGATGTTTCAATGAGATTGTGGCTATCGTTTTTTGTGGTAGGCGACCTTGACGATCCGACTACGAACGTGCGACACGTCGCGCCATAGCAATCGCCAAACCAACTTCCGTGGGTTATTGACCACGCCGGAGCACGATCAACCTGACTACGAGGGCCAGTTTCCCGCGAGCAAACGAAGAACAAGCAAGAAACTAAGATTGCAATCTGGATATTGCGAATATAAGAGGAAAGCTTTATTAACGAACGTGGGGTTCTGTGACGCCTTGGTCTGGTCGTTGAACACAAACGAAGTACGCGAAGTTGCAACTATGGTGAACTTTTGATCTAAACAAAATCCAAAGTCTAAACGACGCCCTAAGGGCTGTATATATGGAGGAAGAGGAGGGGATTTCGTGGCCCTTGAGGGAGGGGTCCGAAACCAACCCTAACTCTTGTTTCCCCACACATACGGACTCTAAAAACAGCCTATACTTAAGTATTTCGAAATTACATGGGCCTGGCCCAATAATAAGGTGACGCAACACCTAGAATAGTCTCTGAACGAAATTTATGAAGTGGCATCTTGTATATTTCGTCCCAGGCTTCATGCACTCCTTATGGTGGCTTCAAAGTCCTGAAATCATCATTTGTAACTCCGTTCTTGTTCCCCTTGCACATGCCATCATCTTCAGGCTTGGTCTTGCACCAGTGTTCATCCCTCTTCTCCATGCCAGGCCCTTCATTTGTAAGCAAAACAAATGTATCCAATTTAGGAATCATCATATTCTCATGAACATTAGAATCATTACCAAGAAACGAAAGTACCGGATAATTTCATTGGCGTGCGCGAGCTCTAGTAATTGGTCCAGTATATGTAGCAGTAGGGACTGTGGGTTTAACAATGTATTGATGTCCTCATCATCCTCCCCTTCTTGAAATCAAGTCGTCCTCGACGGAAGCTCATCTTCCTCACCCAAATAAGGCTTCAAATCTACAATGTTAAAAGTGGGACTAACCCCAAAATCTGCAGGCAGCTCAAGTTTATATGCATTATCATGTATTTTCTCTAACACCTTAAAAGGGCCATCAGCACGTGGCATTAGCTTTGATTTGCGCAAATTAGGAAACCTATCCTTACACAAATGTAACCAAACAAGATCTCCAGGTGCAAAGACAACATGTTTTCTACCCTTATCTCCAGCAAGTTTATATTTAGCATTCATACGCTCAATGTTTTCCTTGGTTAACTCATGCATTTTTAAGATCAAATCAACACGTTGTTTAGCATCAAAATTAACCATCTCCGAAGATGGGAGAGGCAACAAGTCAATAGTGGCATGAGGTAGGAAACCATACACAATTTCAAAAGGGCACATCTTAGTAGTAGAATGCAACGAACGATTATAAGCAAATTCAATATGAGGCAAGCATTCTTCCCACATTTTCTTATTATTCTTCAAAATAGCCCTAAGCATAGTAGACAATGTTCTATTGACTACTTCAGTTTGACCATCTGTTTGGGGATGACAAGTAGTACTAAAAAGCAGTTTAGTCCCCAACTTAGCCCATAAACATCTCCAAAAGTGGCTAAGAAATTTAGTATCACGATCTAAAACAATAGTTTTTGACACACCATCCAAGCGAATAATTTCACGACAGAACAAATCAGAATAAAGATATGACATCATCGCTTTTATGACATGGTATAAAGTGTGCCATTTTCGAGAACCTATCCACGACAACAAATATGCTATTCCTCCCCTTCTTTGTTCGAGGTAAACCTAAAACAAAGTCCATATATATATATCCTTCCAAGGAACACTAGGTATAGGCAAAGGCATATATAAAGCATGAGGATTGAGTCGTGACTTAGCTTTTTGACATGTAGTGCAGCGAGCAACAAAACGCTCAACATCTCGTCTCATCTTTGGCCAAAAGAAATGTGTAGCAAGTATATCCTCCGTCTTCTTCACGCCAAAGTGTCCCATTAGTCCTCCTCTATGCGCCTCCTTCAACAACAAAAGACGAACGGAGCTAGCTGGAATGCATAGCTTGTTAGCACGAAACACAAATCCATCGTTAACGACGAACTTGTTCCATGTTCTACCTTCTTTACAATTCTGCAATACATCTTTAAATTCAACATCATGCACATATTCATCTTTGATGGTCTCCAAACCAAATATTTTTAAAGTCAAGTTAGGAAAGCATAGTATAACGACGAGACAATGCATCAGCAATAACATTTTCTTTACCCTTCTTGTGTTTAATGACATAAGGGAAAGTCTCAATGAATTCAACCCATTTAGCATGTCTACGGTTCAATTTTGCTTGAGTTTTAGTGTGTTCAAAGATTCATGATCAGAATGTATAACAAATTCTTTGGGCCATAAATAATGTTGCCATGTTTCTAAGGTCTGAACAACAGCATATAATTCTTTATCATAAATAGAATAGTTCAAACTAGGCCCACCCAATTTTTTAGAAAAGTATGCAACAGGTTTGCCATCTTGTAGTAACACACCTCCTAATCCAATTCCACTAGCATCACATTCAAGCTCAAAAGTCTTATTAAAATCAGGAAGTTGGAGTAAAGGAGCATGTGTCAAATTATCTTTCAATACCGTGAAGGCTTCTTCCTATGCGGTACCCCAAACAAAAGGCACAGCCTTCTTTGTAAGCTCATTGAGAGGTGCCGCAATGGTGCTAAAATCTCTCACAAAACGCCTATAGAAACCAGCGAGTCCAAGAAAACTCCTCACTTGTGTGACCGTTTTGGGCTGCGGCCAACTCTCAATAGCTTCAATCTTGGCTTTATCAACTTCAATTCCCTGTGGAGTAACAACATAGCCAAGAAAAGACACTCGGTCGGTGCAAAAGGTGCACTTCCCAAGGTTACCAAACAAACGTGCATCACGTAGGGCAATAAAAACAGCACGTAAATGTTCCAAATGTTCTTCAAAGATTTCCTATAAATCAGTATATCATCAAAATAGACTACCAAAACTCATGCAATGAAAGCACGTAAAACTTCGTTCATTAGTCTCATGAAAGTACTAGGTGCATTAGTTAACCCAAAAGGCATGACTAACCACTCATATAAACCAAACTTAGTTTTAAATGCTGTTTTCCATTCATCTCCCAATTTCATACGAATTTGATGGTATCCACTACGCAAATCAACTTTGGAGAATATTGTAGAGCCACTCGATTCATCAAGCATATCATCTAGCCTAGGAATAGGATGACGATAACGAATAGTAATATTATCAATGCCTCTACAATCAACACACATACGCGACGTACCATCCTTTTTAGGCACTAGTATAATAGGAACAACACAAGGACTAAGAGATTCGAGTATATAACCTTTGTCGAGCAGCTCCTGTACTTGACGCATAATCTCCTTCGTCTCCTCTGGATTGGTACAGTCCTCTGGATTGGTACAGTATGGTGCACGGTTGGGTAGCTATGCACTAGGAATTAAGTCAATTTGATGCTCAATCCCTCGAATAGGTGGTAATCCCGGTGGCACATCTTGTGGGAAGACGTCAGTGAACTCCTGCAAAATGTTAGTGACAACAAGGGGCATAGAGGAAGGCACGTCCTCGAATGAAAATAATGCCTCTTTGCACACAAAAGCATAGCAAACAGATTTGCTAAAATCTAGCTCATCAATATCAGATTGATGGCAAGTAAACATGCACTTTTCAATTTAATTTCAGAAGCAACACTAGTTGGTTTATTATTAGGCTTCATTTGTTGGTCAAATCCTTTTGCCACAATCTGATTTTCACTCTTATTTTTCTCCTGTTTTGCTTTATTAGCTCTATTAATATCAACTTTCAAAATGGAATCAGGAGTCATAGGAAGCAAAGTAATATTTTTATCCTTATGAACAAGAGTATACTGATTGTTTCTACCATGGTGTACATAATTTTTATCAAATTGCCATGGTCTACCAAGTAATAAGGAACATGCTTGCATAGGTACCACATCACAATAAACATAATCAACATATGTAGAGATACTAAAATGCACATGAACAGTACGTGTTACCTTAACCTTGCCACTGTTGTTGAACCATTGGATGTAGTAAGGATGTGGATGTGGTCTTGTGGTGAGAGATAGCTTCTCCACCATCTCCATGCTAGCCAAGTTGTTGCAGCTCCCTCCATCTATGATGACGCGAATAGAATGTTCCTTCACAACTCCCTTTGTATGGAACAAATTATGCCTCTGATTTTGCTCAGCTTGTGTAACCTACACACTCAAAACACGTTGAGCAACCAAACATTCATACCTGTCAGTATCTTCAGGAGCCATCTATTGCGTCTCATGATCAGAATCATCTCCATCGTGTTCTTCACGTGTAATAAGAGCCAAAGTCTCCTCACCATAGTCACTAGCGAACTCATACCCACCATCCTTAGTAGCAATCATCACACGCTGAGATTTGCATTCTCTCGCATAATGACCTCTTCCCTTACAACGACGACAAATAATATCACTTGTATGCCCTGTTGATGCCATGGAAGAAGAAGAGCTCTGTGCAGGCCCGACAGGTGTGCTCTTGACAGATAATGGTGGTTGCGCCTGCTTTCTTGTATCACGGTTGGAGGTGGCACCTGATGGAGGTGATGGTGCACTGGAAGTAGAGGATGCACGTGGTGTCCATGATGAAGGTCGACCTGCAGAAAAGTTAGTTCACGCCAATGCATGTCAATCCTGCACTTCACGTTCAGCTTTACAAGCAAGATGGAATAAAGGAGTGATATTATTATACTCCTTATACTCTAGAATGGTATGAATCTCTCTATTTGATCCACCCATAAAACGTGAAAGCATAGCTTCATTATCCTCAACAATACCACATCTAATCATGCCAGTTTGTAATTCGTGATAATATTCCTCTATAGAATTTTTTCCTTGTCTTAAACGCTGCAATTTTTGAAGTAATTCACGTTGATAATATGGTGGAACCCAACGAGTACGCATAGCAGTTTAAAGCAGCCCAAGTAGTTGGAATATTATTCGGATATAATCTATGATGTTCAGACCACCCCACACAGGCAAAACTAGTGAAAGCACAAAGTGCAAAGAACAACACGTCTCTCCTCGGGATATTCTAAACATGTAAAACGTTGTTCGGTTTCTAACTCCCAAGTAAGATATATATCAGGAGCATATCTACCCTCAAATGGTGGAATATTCAATTTCAGTTTAGCAAGATGGTCATGATCTCGTACCTGAGGGAGAGCCCTACCATTGTGATTATTTGCATGTGGACGACCTGGTGGTGGTGGTGCTGGTGGTTGCACGTAGTTCTGATTTTGATCAACCTCATCCTCGTAATCTCCCGCATAATCATCCTCCGCATCAGCAGCAGGAGCCACAGAAGTATCAACAGCAACACCAACAGTTTGGCTAGGCTGAAGAAGGACACGGCTCGCTCGGCGGAGGGTTGTTTCGTGACGTGGAGGTAGTCGTCGTCGTCGTCGTTGTTGTTGTTGTTGTTGTTGTTGTTGTTGTTGTTGTTGTTGTTGTTGTTGTTGTTGCAGAGGTGCGGCAGGTGCAGCCGGTGGTGGAAGACGCGCAAGCAGTTCATTAAATCTGTTATCAAGCTTTGTTTCGAACGTCTTCTCAAGGCCAGTGATCTTCTCCTTGGCCTCTTCAAAATTGTTCAGCACAACTTGCACCTTTTCAGTCATCTTTTGCTGAAACTTATCATGAAGCTCCTTGTTCGTTAAGTTCTCCCAGTCAATCTCACCGGCTTGTGATCCTGGCATGGTTAGCAGCAATAAAAACACACAAGAATATGATCCTACAGACTACTGCTACCTCTTGAGCACTACGTTGGTTTTCCCTTGAAGAGGAAAGGGTGATGCAGTAAAGTAGCGTAAGTATTTCCCTCAGTTTTTGAGAACCAAGGTATCAATCTAGTAGGAGACTACGCTCGAGTCCCACGCACCTACACAAACAAATAAGAACCTCGCAACCAACGCGATAAAGGGGTTGTCAATCCCTTCACGGTCACTTACGAGTGAGATCGATAGAGATGATAAGATGATATTTTTGGTATTTTTATGATAAAGAGAAATAAAGATGCAAAAGTAAAATAAACGGCAATAGAAATAGCTAAGTGTTGGAAGATTAATATGATGGAAAATAGACCGGGGCCATAGGTTTCACTAGTGGCTTCTCTCAAGATAACATAAGTATTACGGTGGGTAAACGAATTCTTGTCGAGCAATTGATAGAATTGAGCATAGTTATGAGAATATCTAGGTATGATCATGTATATAGGCATCACGTCCGTGACAAGTAGACCGAAACGATTTTGCATCTACTACTATTACTCCACACATCGACCGCTATCCAGCATGCATCTAGAGTATTAAGTTCATAAGAACAGAGTAATGCTTTAAGCAAGATGACATGATGTAGAGGGATAAACTCATGCAATATGATATAAACCCCATCTTTTTATCCTCGATGGCAAAAATACAATACGTGCCTTGCTGCCCCTGCTGTCACTGGGAAAGGACACCGCAAGATCAATCTAGTAGGCCAAACCAAACTGATAATTCGAAGAGACTTGCAAAGATAACCAATCATACATAAAAGAATTCAGAGGAGATTCAAATATTGTTCATAGATAATCTTGATCATAAACCCACAATTCATCGGATCTCGACAAACACACTGCAAAAAAAGAGTTACATCAAATAGATCTCCAAGAGAATCGAGGAGAACTTTGTATGGAGATCCAAAGAGAGAGAAGAAGCCATCTAGCTAATAACTATGGACCCGAAGGTCTGAGGTAAACTACTCACACATCATCGGAGAGGCTATGGTGTTGATGTAGAAGCCCTTCGTGATCAATGCACCCTCCGGCAGGACGCCGGAAAAGGCCCCAAGATGGGATCTCACGGGTACAGAAGGTTGCGGTGGTGGAATTAGGTTTTCGTGGGTGCTTCTGATGGTTTGGGGGTACGTAGGTATATATAGGAGGAAGAAGTAGGTCCGTGGAGCCACGAGGGGCCCACGAGGGTGGAGGGCGTGCCCTGGGGGGTAGGCGCGCGCCCTGGGGGGTAGGCGCGCCCCCTACCTCGTGGCTTCCTCGTCTGTTGCTTGACGTCCACTGCAAGTCCTCTGGATCATGTTTGTTCCAGAAATCACGTTCCCGAAGGTTTCATTCCGTTTGGACTCCGCTTGATATTCTTTTTCCACGAAACACTGAAGTAGGCAAAAAAAACACATCAATTTGGGCTAGGCCTCTGGTTAATAGGTTAGTCCCAAAAATAATATAATAGTGTATAATAAATCCCATTAAACATCCAAAACATAATATATATGATAGCATGGAACAATAAAAAATTATAGATACGTTGGAGACGTATCAAGCATCCCCAAGCTTAATTCCTGCTCGTCCTCGAGTAGGTAAATGATAAAAACAGAATTTTTGATGTGGAACGCTACTTAGCATAATTTTCAATGTAATTCTCTTATTTGTGGTATGAATATTCAGATCCGAAAGATTCAAGATAAAAGTTTAATATTACATAAAAGTAATAATACTTCAAGCATACTAACTAAGCAATCATGTCTTCTCAAAATAATATGGCCAAAGAAAGTTATCCCTACAAAATCATATAGTCTGGCTATGCTCTATCTTCATCACACAAAGTATTTAATCATGCACAACCCCGATGACAAGCCAAGCAATTGTTTCATACTTTGGATGTTCTCAAACTTTTTCAATTTTCATGCAATACATGAGCGTGAGCCATGGACATAGCACTATATGTGGAATAGAATGGTGGTTGTGGAGAAGACAAAAAAGGAGAAGATAGTCTCACATCAACTAGGCGTATCAACGGGCTATGGAGATACCCATTAATAGATATCAATGTGATTGAGTAGGGATTGCCATGCAACGGATGCACTAGAGCTATAAGTGTATGAAAGCTCAACAAAAGAAACTAAGTGGGTGTGCATCCAACTCGCTTGCTCACGAAGACCTAGGGTATTTTGAGGAAGCCCATCATTGGAATATACAAGCCAAGTTCTATAATGTAAAATTCCCATTAGTATATGAAAATGACAACATAGGAGACTCTCTATCATGAAGATGATGGTGCTACTTTTGAAGCACAAGTGTGGTAAAAGGATAGTAACATTGTCCCTTCTCTCTTTTTCTCTCATTTGCCTTTTCTCTCTCTCTTTTTTTATGGCCTCTTTTTTTTTTCTTTTTTCTTTTTTTTCATCCGGAGTCTCATCCCGACTTATGGGGGAATCATAGTCTCCATCATCCTTTCCTCACTTGGGACAATGCTCTAATAATGATGATCATCA
The DNA here is from genome assembly GCA_021605145.1 of Aegilops bicornis. Classification (NCBI taxonomy): domain Eukaryota; kingdom Viridiplantae; phylum Streptophyta; class Magnoliopsida; order Poales; family Poaceae; genus Aegilops; species Aegilops bicornis. Next base: position 286,727,600 of record CM038673.1, on the reverse strand, counting down.
CACTTTTATTTACTTACAACTCAAGAATTACAACTCAATACTTAGAACAAAAATATGACTCTTTGTGAATGCCTCCGGCGGAGTACCGGGATATGCAATGAATCAGGATTGACATGTATAAAAAATTATGAACGGTGGCTTTGCCACAAATACGATGTCAACTACATGATCATGCAAAGAAATATGACAATGATGAAGCGTGTCATAGCAAATAGAATGGTGGAAAGTTGCATGGCAATATATCTCGGAATGGCTATCGAAATGCCATAATAGGTAGGTATGGTGGCTGTTTTGAGGAAGGTATATGGTGGGTGTATGATACCGGCGAAAAGTGCGCGGTATTAGAGAGGCTAGCAATGGTGGAAGGGTGAGAGTGCGTATAATCCATGGACTCAACATTAGTCATAAAGAACTCATATACTTATTGCAAAAATCTATTAGTTATAGAAACAAAGTATTACGCGCATACTCCTAGGGGGATAGATTGGTAGGAAAAGACCATCGCTCGTCCCCGACCGCCACTCATAAGGAAGAAAATCTATAAATAAATCATGCTCCGACTTCATCACATAATGGTTCACCATACGTGCATGCTACGGGAATCACAAACTTTAACACAAGTATTTCTCAAATTCATAACCACTCAACTATCATGACTCTAATATCACCTTCATATCTCAAAACAATTATCAAGCATCAAACTTCTCATAATATTCAACGCACTTATAAGAAAGTTTTTACTAATCTTGGATGCCTATCATATTAGGACTACCTTCTCAATTTAAGCAAATTACCATGCTGTTTTGTAGGAATCTCGAAATAATATAAGTGAAGCATGAGAGAACAATAGTTTCTATAAAACAAAACCACCGCCGTGCTCCAAAAGATGTAAGTGAAGCACTAGAGGAAAAACTATATAGCTCAAAAGATATAAGTGAAGCACATAGAGTATTCTAATAAATTCCGAATCATGTGTGTCTCTCTCAAAAGGTGTGTATAGCAAGGATGATTGTGGTAAACTAAAAGCAAAGACTCAAATCATACAAGACGCTCCAAGCAAAACACTTATCATGTGGTGAATAAAAATATAGCTCCAAGTAAAGTTACCGATGGGCAAGGACAAAAGAGGGGATGCCTTCCGGGGCTTCCCCAAGCTTTGGCTTTTTGGTGTCCTTGGATTTTCCTTGGGGTGCCTTGGGCATCCCCAAGCTTAGGCTCTTGCCACTCCTTGTTCCCTAATCCATCAAATCCTTACCCAAAAGTTGAAAACTTCACAACACACTCTTAACAGAAAATCTCATGAGCTCCGTTAGCGAAAGAAAACAAAACACCACTTCAAGGTACTGTAATGAACTCATTCTTTATTTATGTTGGTGTTAAACCTACTGTATTCCAACTTCTCTATGGTTTATGAACTATTTTACTAGCCATAGATTCATAAAAATAAGTAAACAACACACGAAAAAAAGAATCTGTCAAAAACAGAATAGTCTTTAGTAATTTGTAACTAACTCAAACTTCTGGAACTCTAAAAATTCTGATAAAATAGGACGACCTAATTTTTTTAATTTTAGAAAAGGAGGATGACCCTGTGACGCCCGGATAATCAAGCTACAGTAATCTCTACTTATGACGCCATGTCACCTCCGTTACTGTCGCTAATCTCGCGTTAGTTCAAAACGATTCGAATTCAAATTTGGATTTTTGGCAAACAAACAAAGTTTTCAAACTTCAAAACAAAAATGTTCGGACCGTGTCAAATATTGCATAGATAATTATCGTGAAATAAACACATTTTTATAAAATGCCTAAATACTTTTAAATGAATTAAAAGCAGAAAAGAAAGTAAGTAAAAGAAAGAAAATGCAAGGGTAAAACAAACATAAAAAGAGAAAGAGAAAACCCCCGCTTCTAAGCCATTGCCCAAGCCAGTTAAGGCCCAACCTGCCAGCCCACTGCCCAAATGGTCCACCCCGCCGGCTTAACCCCCCACTCCCCCCAGGCCAACCCTAGCCGCCACCCACTCGCCCCCCCCCCCACTCGCTCCCTCCCGCACGCCTCTCTCCCCTTCCCCGTCTGGATCGGGGCAGAGGGCCCCGACCCCCCCTTTCACCGACGCCGTTGCCCGCCACCATGCCGGAGCCGCCTGGATCTCGCCGACGCCTCTTCCCCGCCGGCGTGCGTCTCCGCTCCGCCGTCGTCCCCGGCATCCTCCCCACGCCCCATCGCCGGGACCCTACAGCCCGGTGAGGCCGGGCCTTCCTCGCCATTCCCCCATTCCGCTCGCCGTCGGACAATACCGTCGCGCCCATCCATCGACCTCCACAGCTGCCCGTCCGGTCGTACCCATCGACGCGCCCACGGCCCGATTGCCCCGCCTCGCGCCCAGTCCACGACCGCGTCGTGGCGTCCACGCTTCGCCTGCGTTTCGCGATCATGCGGCCCTCGCTTGCCGCTTGGGCTACGGCCTTGACCCGCACCGCTTTGCTCGACCCGCTCCTCACGCCTCGGCCGTGCCCTATGCATCGTGCACACTCGCCGTTGCCCGTCTTTGAGGCCCAGCAGCCGTGCTTATCGTCGCCGCGCCGTCCGGGCTTGCCGTGCCCGTGGCCGGCGCCTCCCCCTGTCGATCTGGGCATTGCCCAATCGGGCCGTGTGCCTGCGCCCATAACCCGCGCGCCCGCATACCAGCGATGCCCGAATCGCTGTGGCCCTCTGGGCCACTGACTAGGGGGCCCCACGCCCCAGAACCTAAAATGAAATAATAAAAGGAATACTAATAATAATAATAAAATAAATAAATAGAGAATACGAATTAATTAAGTTAATTAATCACAATTAGATTAACCTAATTAATTGTTAGTTAATTAATCAAACAATGACAATGGGGCCCACCCCCCCTAATTAATTAGGATTAGCTTAATTAATCTGTTAATTAAACTGTGTCAGCGACGGTGGGACCCACTGGTCGAGTTGACCGATCAACCACTGATGACTGCGACATCAACATGACATCATGATGATGTCATTAATCTATTTTCCGAATTAGTTTAAATAATTAATTAAATTCCAGAAATTAATAAAATCTTTAGAAAATCATATCTTTTAATCCGTAACTCGGATTAAATTATTTTCAACATGAAAGTTGCTCGTAAGCAGCGAGGCGATTCCGGATACGCAACCCGTTCGTCCGCCACACCCCCCTAACCTATCGAACTCGCAAATTTCCCCCTCCGGCTCCTCTGCCCGAAAACGTGAAACACCGGGATTACTTTCCCGGATGCTTCCCCCCCTTCACCGGTATCACCTCATACCGCGTTAGGGCACCCCTAGCATAGTTACTTGTCGTGTCATGCATCGATATGCATCTGTTTGCATGGTATTCATTGTTTCTTCCCCCTCTTCTCTCTGGTAGACTACGAGACCGACGCCGCTGTCGCCTTGGCCGACTACGGAGTTGACGAGCCCTCTCTCTTGCCGAGCAACCAGGCAAGCCCCCCTTGATCACCGGATATCGCCTACTCTTCTCTATACCGCTTGCATTAGAGTAGTGTAGCATGTTACCGCTTTCGCTAATCCTATCTCTGCATAGCCCGACCTTGCTACTCATCATTGTTACCTTTACCGCTATCCCATCGCTTAGTATAGGATGCTAGTGTTCCATCAAGGGCCCTACACTCTTGTCCGCCCCGCCATGCTATACTCTTGGGCTGTGATCACTTCGGGAGGTGATCACGGGCATATACTATATACTTTACACTGTTACATTACCCGTGATACTTGTTAGGAGATGGGGGCTGAAAGGACAGTGGCTCCATCCCGGTAGAGGTGGGCTGGGTTCCCGACGGTCCCCGATCATACTTTGTGGCGGAGCTATGGCAGGTTGAGACTACACGGGTGAGAGGTGGGCCTGCCCTGGTCGGGCGTCATGGATACTTAACACGCTTAACGAGATCTCGGTATTTGATCTGAGTCCGCCATTTGGTCTATACGCACTAACCATCTACGTGGGAGTAGTTATGGGTATCCCGACGTCGTGGTATCACCGAAGCCTTCGTGGACGTCGCCGATCGGCGGCGCGCCAGATTGGACCGCGTGAACGTGACTTCCTTTGTAATGGAAGTTGCTAGGTCTGCCTTCCGCCGCGTTACGCAACGTGCGTGTGTGCTAAGGCGATGGGCCCTGCACTGGCGCTTAGGTTTAGACCGCGTCTTGACCGCTCTGTTGGCTTAGGTCGGGCTGCGACGTGTTGATCTTCCGCGGCGGGCATGACCCGAAAAAGTGTGTCCGCCAAATGGGATCAAGCGTGTTGGGTTATGTGGTGCACCCCTGCGGAAGTTTAATCTATTCGAATAGCCGTGATCTTGGTAATGTGGATGACTCGGAGTTGTACCTTGACCTTATGACAACTAGAACTGGATACTTAATAAAACAAACCCTTCCAAGTGCGGATATAACCCGGTGGTCGCTCTCTCGTGGTTACGAGGAGGGATCGCCGGGTAGGATTATGCTATGCGATGCTACTTGGAGGACTTCACTGCTCTCTTCTACATGTTGCAAGACGGAGGCTGCCGAGCGTACTCTTGACGTGATTAGATATCCCCTCTTATTACGGCATTCTGCAGTTCACCCACCGATATGGCCCTTTACACATATATCCATGCATATGTAGTGTAGCTCCTTGCTTGCGAGTACTTTGGATGAGTACTCACGGTTGCCTTGTTCCCCTTTTCCCCTTTCTTTACCCGGTGCTGCAACTGCACGATGGAGCCCAGGAGCGACGCCACCGTCGATGGCGACTACTACCTCGGAGGTGTCTACTACTACGTGCAGCCAGCGACGACGACTGGAGTAGTTTAGGAGGATCCAGCAGGAGGCCTGCGCCTCTTTCGATCTCATATCCCAGTTTGTGCTAGCCTTCTTAAGGAAAACTTGTTTAACTTATGTCTGTACTCAGATATTGTTGCTTTCGCTGACTCGTCTATGATCGAGCACTTGTATTCGAGCCCTCGAGGCCCCTGGCTTGTATTATGATGCTTGTATGACTTATTTTGTTTTAGAGTCGTGTTGTGATATCTTCTCGTGAGTCCCTGATCTTGATCATACACATTTGCGTGCATGATTAGTGTACGATTGAATCGGGGGCGTCACAAGTTGGTATCAGAGCCGACTGCCTCAGGAATCCCCTTTCCAACTCCTTGGCCGAAGTCGAGTCTAGTCATTGAAAAACTTTTACTAACATGGCTGTGTAGCTTACGGGCCCACGTCGCCATTGGGTGGTATTAGGATCTTTTACTCCTCGACCTTTACTCTGGGACTCTGGTCTCTCCTCTATTCGGGTTAAATGAATTTTACTAAATCTAACATTAGGGTCTCGTTATCACTTTCACCCGGAGAGTCCCATATTACTGATGATCGCCCCACGCACTGTAAGACCCTCAAGATACTCTCCGCTGTTAACTCGAGAACTTGTGTTCATCGCGTTTGCAATTCCCTTCCACCGTAAACCCTTATGGATAACTACTTGCAGTTGTTATTCGTATCATTATCCCCGCTGGTCTTGTTATTACAAGATACCCTGAAAAACTCTTCGTGGTTTCGATAATCCTTTGAGCTTCGCCTTGCTGTTCTTTGCCACATGAATACCCCTTCAAATAAATCCTCGCACTTGTCGAGTATCCGCTCATCCCCGATTGTTCATGTGTTTCATGAAGTCTTCAAAATACTATTCGATCTGCCGAAAATCCTCCGGAGCCTTTGGCTCTTGAAATGCTTGTCCGCTCGCATTTTGGTTAATTCCAAATGACTAGCAATATTCATGGGTGTCCTTTGCCCTTATCATCTTGGGTCCCTTGATTCAATATGTTGCGAATATTGCAATCCTTAATCAGATCCTAGAATTCATCCTTTCGCTCGTACGTCATTTTAAACATGAGCTGGATCTCGATCAATCAAATTGCCATCGATTGTACCCCTAAGCCTACTCAACTTATCCATCCTTGATCAGAGCATTGCTTCTGATCCCCTGATTTGGAAATCATAATTCTTTTGCCTTTGAACTTTGAATTGGTCAGATGTTTCTATAATCGGATCTCCTTGCATTCTCCTTCCTCTGGTTGAGTACCGATGCTCACATCAGATCCCTTGTGGACCATCGGTTCCTTTGTTGGATTTTATTCGACAGTGTCCTTCATATTGAATAACCTTGAGAGCCTTTCCATGAGTATATAATGCCATTGGTAAATTGAATCATCTGCTTTTGAACAATGCTCTACTTTCGAGCTTGTATTAATTACCCCGAAGTTTGTGGTATATGTTCGTAAGATGCCGGATGGGTTGAACCTATGCCTTCCTTAATATGTGTGAACTCGGAAGTTTCCACGAGTCATACTCATCCTGTATTTCACCGTGTAAAAATTTCAACAATTATGCCTTTATCTAAGCGAGAATTGTATGGAATGTTATATATTGAAGAAGTGGAGTCGACCTTGAACTTTGTGTTCATGCCCATGGACACGATGTAGATCCTATCATGGAAGCTTCTTGTAATAATAACTTTTTCCTTGTTATAGTATCATCTAGTATCCGTGAATTGATCTTTTGCAATCGTGGTTCCGCCATGTTCTCCTTTTTAAATACCATTTCTTGGACAAGTTGAGGTACTTGTCTTCTACAGATCATTGCACCTGTCCAACCTTTACTTGCTCTACCGTTGAGTATTAAACTCGTATCTCAAGAATATCATGGGACTGCATAACTTATTATGGGTTCTTCATCAACTATTATTTCTCACTGATTCCAAATTTCTCGGGTTCTGGGTTGTCGTCAATCGAGTACAACGATTCCACATTTTGGTTCAATAACCCTAAGTAATTTTTGTTGCTTACGAGTTTATTAATCCTTTAAGTCTTTCCTAGCCTGATTGGCTAAATTTTAACCGTGCTACCTGGTCCTCCTTTTCGGAGCATAATTTTCGATGATGAGCTAAACTTACGTCGATCTTCCTCGCCATATCAGTTCGCCATGAACAACAAGCTTGATTTCAAGTTTGTGTCCTACCCGTGGTTCCAATAACCTTCTGCTTCATTATTCCTTTGACTTGATGTCGTCGCTAATTGATTACATCTTCATGAAATCTCTCGACAAATGTGTCGTGATCATCATAAACCTTATGAGCTCTTCCAGGATATCAATTGAGTTCATGATGAGAAATACCATCCTTGCCCCTGATGATTTGTGTTACCTTTGACCACTCATTTGCCTTTCATTCAACACAAACTTGTTCGTGTTTTGAGTTATACCTTGAGATCCCTACTATCCAGCATTTGTTCTTCCTTACCTTGGAGTATTACCATCTTTTAATATCAAGGTTGTGGTGAGGATTGCTCCACCTTTTAAGAAATTCTTGGTATAGTGATACTTCTCACCATCACCATTCTTTCTTGGTCCTCGGTTGATTCCAACTGGGGTACCAACAAGTGAACTATGCTGTTTGGATTCTGCCCTTCTAGCAACCCTATTGTTTTGAAGTTAATGGTCGGCAGTTCATTCTTGGACTATTGATTATTGAATCACCATCCTGACATTGGTCGTGCAGCCCAACTCGTATTTCGGGCGCACCTTTCAACCAATGTTTAATTGTGTATGTTTTCCTCGAGCATACAACATTATATCATTTCAATCAACAAGTGTCATCTTCTTGTTCACATTATTGTGGAAATCCATCCGTTTGGAATTCTCAATGAATTGTCGCCGAGCCCATCAGCCACCTCCACATCCTCACCTTGGTTTAATGATGAACTATTGCTTCAGAACCCGCTCCCATAGTTCATTTCCGAGAATCTTGCAATGTCATTTCACGATTTGTGTTGCACCTTTTCCGCTTCGGACATCCCGAGTCCGAGGTATCATGACACCAATTGGATCTGAATCTCGGTCGAGATATGATGGTTGGGACAACTTTCCAGAGTTATGTTGTTGGTCCATTGATGACCCGGTAATATGATGTCATGCCTAGCACCCCCACGGCCGGAGGACCTATCATTATAATTTATTTTGCAAGGATAACCATTCCTCCCGGAGGAAATTGTAGGACTTATTTTATAAGTTACTCCTGATGGATCATTGGTGTATCCAAAGTCTGTCCCTTGATTGAAACACCATATCATTGCTACCTGAAGCATGTTTGTGGTACTCCGGTTTTCAACAAGAACATTTGAAGCCCAATGCTAAATGTTACTTGCTCTATTATCCAGGAGCCGTTGTATGGGTAGTGTCATGAGAATTCTCTCCCCTTATCGGAAGGGGTTCTTACGTTATATCCTGGCACGAATATCATGATTTAATCTCTGCTTGTCCTTGGGAAGGATATACCCCTGAAATATGTGTTTAAACACATTTTCCTTTCCATTGTTCTGTTTAATCTGATGATCATCTTTTCATTTCTATTGTTTTGATTAATCTTGTTGTGATCTATATGATCTAAGCGGTATTAATCCACCGCTTATGTAGACACCTCGGTGTACAACCCTAACAAGAAGACCTCAATTACTTTTGTTGATGACATTCCGGTAACCACCGATGGACGAGAACTTTGCCTATTGGTCCGCCTCGTTTCAACGACCAGGAAAATGGTTCTCTTCGTCCCTCGCCCTAGGTACCAACATTGTTGCCAACAAAACCGACAGGCTATCCTCTGACATACCTTGTTATCTTGATCGTGCAAATATTAGCGCCTTCCTGCTTTTAACCCACATGGTGGGCCCATAACCCACAGTTCCACAGGATCGAAACCTGACTCTCCTGTACACCCTATTGTCAGAGTTATTCCTCGTGCTTGACTTTGTATGTAATTCACGGGCCACTTGCCTGTTGGTCTATTCTGCATCGGACACAATACTTATTCCCGTTGTTCTCAACCCCTTTCGCACTCTGCTTCAGGCAATGAACGATTGCCTATCCGCTTGAAACTTCTTATTCCACCGTCTTACTTTGCTCTCGATGTGTGTCATTTGTTCAACTTGAGAGATACTCATATGTTTATTCCTCGATACCCCTGCATGAATTTCCCTTATAACATCCTATCATTGTAGAGCTGCCCTTACCTATTCGTAAGTACGATGGAGCTCCCCGAAGAAAGGACGACAACTTCATCATGATGCTTTGGAATAAAGGATTGAAGGCATCAACGAAAGGGATTAACTTCTTCAAGAAGATCCATTAGAATAACCAGAACTCCCCCCCCCCCTTACTCCCCTCTTAAATCTCGGGACGAGATTTCTTGTAGTGGAGGAGAATTGTGACGCCCGGATAATCAAGCTACAATAATCTCTACTTATGACGCCATGTCACCTCCGTTACTGTCGCTAATCTCGCGTTAGTTCAAAACGATTCGAATTCAAATTTGGATTTTTGGCAAACAAACAAAGTTTTCAAACTTCAAAACAAAAATGTTCGGACCGTGTCAAATATTGCATAGATAATTATCGTGAAATAAACACAAATTTATAAAATGCCTAACTACTTTTAAATGAATTAAAATGTAAAAGAAAGTAAGTAAAAGAAAGAAAATGCAAGGGTAAAACAAACATAAAAAAGAAAGAGAAAACCCCCCCTTTCTTGCCCAAGAAGTTAAGGCCCAACTGCCAGCCCACAGCCCAGCCGGTCCACCTCACGGCTTAACCCCCCACTCCCCAGTGCCAACCCTAGCCGCCACCCACTCGCCCCACTTGCTCCCTCCTCAAGACGCCTCTCTCCCTTCCCGTCTGGATCGGGCAGAGGGCCCGACCCCCTTTCACCGACGCTGTTCGCCACCATGCCGGAGCCGCCTGGATCTCGCCGACGCCTCTTCCCCGCCGGCCTGCTTCTCCTCTCCGCCGTCGTCCCCGGCATCCTCCCCACGCCCCACAGCCCGGTCCCCAAACGCCCCCGGGAGGCCCCCGGCCGTCCCCCGCGCCAGTGCCCCATTCCGCTGCCGTCAGCGCCCGTCAAGCGCCATGCCGCCATCGACCTCCCCAGCTGCCCGTCGGTCGTACCCGCCAGACGCGCGCCCACCATTGCCCCCGCCTCGCGCCCAGTCCACGCGTCGTCGGCGTCCATGCTACGCCAGCAGCGTTTCGCGACCGCGCGGCTGCCGCGCTTACGCTCTGACCTTGACCCGCACTGCTGCTCGACCCGCTCCTCACGCCCGGCCGTGCCCTATGCGTGCACACTCGCCCGTCGCCCGTCTTTGAAGGCTCACGCGCCGTGCTTTCGCCATCGCCGCGCCGTCCCTTACCGTGCCGTGGCCGGCGCCTCCCCCTGTCGATCTGGGCATTGCCCAATCGGGCCGGGTGCTCACGCCCATAACTCAGCGCCAAGATACCAGAATGCCCGAATCATTGTGGCCTCACAGGCCCTTGACTAGGGGGCCCCACGCCCCAGAACCTAAAATGAAATAATAAAAGGAATAATATTAATAATAATAAAATAAATAAATAGATAATAATAATTAAATTAATTAATTAACGAATTAATTAAGTTAATTAGTCACAATTAGATTAACCTAATTAATTGTTAGTTAATTAATCAAACAATGACAATGGGGCCCACCCCCCCTAATTAATTAGGATTAGCTTAATTAATCTGTTAATTAAAATGTGTCACTGACCAGTGGGACCCACTGGTCAGGTTGACCAGTCAACCACATTGATCGGCCGACATCGACATGACATCATGATGATGTCATTAATCTATTTTCCGAATTAATTTAAATAATTAATTAAATTCCAGAAATTAATAAAATCTTTAGAAAATCATATCTTTTAATCCGTAACTCGGATTAAATTATTTTCAACATAAAAGTTGCTCAGAACGACGAGACGATTCCGGATACGCAACCCGTTCATCCGCCACACCCCCCTAACCTATCGAACTCGCAACTTTCCCCCTCCGGCTCTCTGCTTTAAAACGAAACACCGGAATACTTTCCGGATGCTTCCTTCATCGGTATCACCTCATACCGCGTTAGGGCACCCCTAGCATAGTTACTTGTCGTGTCATGCATCGATATGCATCTGTTTGCATGGTATTCATTGTTTCTTCCCCCTCTTCTCTCTGGTAGACTAAGAGACCGACGCTGCTGCCCGCCTCGACCACGGAGTTGACGACCCCTCTCTCTTGCCGAGCAACCAGGCAAGCCCCCTTGATCACGAGATATCGCCTACTCTTCTCTATCGCTTGCATTAGAGTAGTGTAGCATGTTACCGCTTTCGATTAATCCTATCTTGCATAGCCTGTCCTTGCTACTCTGTTGTTACCTTTACCGCTATCCTACCGCTTAGTATAGGATGCTAGTGTTCCATCAAGGCCCTACACTCTTGTCCGTCCGCCATGCTATACTCTTGGGCTGTGATCACTTCGGAGGTGATCACGGGCATATACTATATACTTTACACTGTTACATTACCTGTGATATCTTTGTTCGGAGATGGGGTGAAAGGACAGGTGGCTCCATCCCGGTAGAGGTGGGCCTGGGTTCCCCGACGGCCCCATCGTTACTTTTGTATGAGGCGACAGGCAGGTTGAGACTACCGGGTGAGAGGTGGGCTGGCCTGGTCGGCGTCATGGATACTTAACACGCTTAACGAGATCTCGGTATTTGATCCGAGTCCGCCATTTGGTCTATACGCACTAACCATCTACGTGGGAGTAGTTATGGGTATCCCGACGTCGTGGTATCGCCAAGCCTTCGTGACGCCGTCGAAGCGGCGCGCGCCGATTGGACCGTGTAACGTGACTTCCTTTGTAATGGAGGTTGCTAGGTCTGCTTCCGGCCGTTCATAGCGTGCAAGCGTGCTAAGCAGGCGATAGGCGGGCCTGCACTGGCGCTTAGGTTTAGACCGGCGTCTTGACCGCTCTGTTGGCCTAGGTCGGGCTGCGACGTGTTGATCTTCCGCGGTGGGCATGACCCGAGAAAAAGTGTGTCCGCCAAATGGGATCAAGCGTGTTGGGTTATGTGGTGCACCCTGCAGGAAGTTTAATCTATTCGAATAGCCGTGATCTTCGATGTGACGACTTGGAGTTGTACCTTGACCTTATGACAACTAGAACTGGATACTTAATAAAACACACCCTTCCAAGTGCGAGATATAACCCGGTGGTCGCTCTCTCTCGTGGTTACGAGGAGGGATCACGGGTAGGATTATGCTATGCGATGCTACTTGGAGGACTTCAGGCCGCTCTCTTCTACATGTTGCACGCACGGAGGCTGCCGAGCGTAGTCTTCGACGAGATTAGATATCCCCTCTTATTACGGCATTCTGCGATTCGGTCCACCGATATGGCCCTTTACACATATATCCATGCATATGTAGTGTAGCTCCTTGCTTGCGAAGTACTTTGGATGAGTACTCACGGTTGCCTTGTTCCCCTTTTCCCCTTTCTTTACCCGGTTGCTGCAACCAAACGATGGAGCCAGGAGCAGACGCCACTATCGATGGCGACTACTACCCGGAGGTGTCTACTACTACGTGCAGCCAACGGCGACGACGAGTAGTTTAGGAGGATCCTGCGAGGAGGCCTGCGCCTCTTCGATCTCAGATCCCGGTTTATGCTAGCCTTCTTAAGGCAAACTTGTTTAACTTATGTCCGTACTCAGATATTGTTGCTTCCACGACTCGTCTATGATCGAGCACTTGTATTCGAGCCCTCGAGGCCCTGGCTTGTATTATGATGCTTGTATGACTTATTTTGTTTTAGAGTCGTGTTGTGATATCTTCCCGTGAGTCCCTGATCTTGATCGTACACATTTGCGTGCATGATTAGTGTACGATTGAATCGGGGGCGTCACAGACCCCCGGCCTCTGCATCTGGGCGATGCATACGGCCACTTTATTAATTATTCTCACCAGACCTTACAAAGTCATACAAAAGTAAGACTAAAGCCGCCGTCTAAGCAACAAACTATCGCTATACCTATCCAATTGATGAAGGGGCGCAGATAGCCTGGGCCTAATACCAAACAGACATCGCAACCAAGCCTAACATCTAAGACCAGAGACCCCAACCTAGCCTCTTGTCGGTGCTGGGCACCTGCTGGTCCGGGCGTGCTCCCGAGGCCGCCGCCAATCGCTACTACCGCTCCATCTTCGTAATCTTGATGCATCAACCTTGCTCGGTCTAGCTATCGTCGATGCCACCACGGCACCAAACGGCACCTCCTCCTTGCGCGCAAACAACTGAGCACGTCGCGGTCACCACTGATACACCTCGGCGCTAGGCTGCCAGGTATCACCAGCCGACACAGCTTGAAGTCCTTGGAAGATCTGTCGTGCGTAGCACCTGCCGACCAGGCATGACAAAGCATAGCACCTGTCGGTCAGGCATGACTTGACATCACCACCGAAGCTCCGTGCAAGACGAAGCCGCTCCACCTCCTGCCTCTGACTTCTAGCGCTGCTCCGCAAACGATGCTCCCAAGAGAGAAACGACACCGCAGTGCCGCCATCGTCCGATCTGGAACACCAGATCCTAGGGTTTCCCCCGGAGCAACACGAGTGGGTCGACAGTAGTTACACGACGATGCCTCCATCAAGGTAACAGCGAGAACGCCGCCATCGCCTGCCATCGGCTCGGTTTTCACCGGCAACCATGTCTCCCCTACTCGCAGCCGGGACAAGATGATGGATCTCGAGATCCGATCACCAAGCCTCTGGGCAGCCACCTCTGGAGAAGATGACCACCACATCCACCAGCGTCACGACGTCGGGCACGCGTCACCGCCGGCACCCCCATGGTGCCTAGAGGCTGACAAGCCCCGACGAACACCACGCCTCGCCAGCCGCCATGGCCCAGTCCCAAGCACCACCAGATCCAGATCAGATCGGGGTCGAGGGCCCCAAGCCGCAACCGCCGCGGAGGCAGCACCACTGGACGGTGCCCAGCCCTCCAGCCCGCCGTATGACCGAATCATCGTCGGAGCTTCGCCGCGCCACGCTGCCAGGATAACTCGCGCCGCCGCCAGAGAAGCCGCATCCGACACGCGTCGGAGGGGCCCCAAGCCGCAGCTGCACCGCCGCCAGGCAGGGGCGCCGCCACCCAACAAGCCCTCCTCCGTGCATTGGGCCCCACCCAGCCCAGCAAGACTGCTCGTGCAGCCGTCCGGCGCCGGACGCCAACCGCGAGGAGAGGGGCAAGATCCCCGCCGCCACCAACGCCGGCCGGACTTTGCCCGGCGGAGCTGCGCGGTGGCGGCGGGGGGAGATATCAACGAGGGAGGACGAGGGGCGGCGCTCTAGGGTTTCCCCCGAGGACGCTCGCGGGAGCGGCTCGGGGGTCGCGGGGATAGGATAGGTCCGCGGGCGTTTGAGGGCCGGATTTGGTGTATCGGGCCGTAGATAATTTGTTTATTGATCTGCTGCAATTGGAATCAGTATTATATCACATTCTGGTAATTTTTAACAATTGTTTTCGTGAACAGAAAGTTTCTGGAATTTTCAGCAAGATCAAATAACTATCATCCAAGAAGTTCCTATAGGTTTAACTTGGCACAAACACTAATTAAAACACAAAAACAAATCTAACCAGAGGCTAGATGGGTTATTTATTCCTAAACAGAAGCAAAAAGCAAAAAAACTAAAATAAAATTGGGTTCCCTGCCAACAAGCGCTATCGTTTAACGGCCCTAGCTAGGCATAAAAACAAGGATAGATGTAGGTATTGCCATCTTTGGTAGGCAATCCATAAGTGGCTCTCATAATAGATTCATAAGGTAATTTAATCTTCTTTCTCGGGAAGTGTTCCATGCCTTTCCTTAACGGAAATTGGAATCTAATATTCCCTTCCTTCATATCAATAATTGCACCAATCGTTCTAAGGAAAGGTCTACCAAGAATAATAGGACATGAAGGATTGAAATCTATATCAAGAACGATAAAATCTACAGGCACATAGTTCCTATTTGCAACAATAAGAACATCATTAATTTTTCCCATAGGTTTCTTGATAGAGGAATCCGCAAGGTGTAAGTTTAAAGAGCAATCATCAAATTCACGGAAACCTAACAAATCACACAAAGTTTTTGGAATCGTGGAAACACTAGCACCCAAATCACACAAAGCATAGCATTCATGATCTTTAATTTTAATCTTAATAGTAGGTTCCCACTCATCATAAAGTTTTCTAGGGATAGAAACTTCCAACTCAATTTTTTCTTCATAAGATTGCATTAAAGCATCAACGATATGTTTAGTAAAAGCTTTATTTTGACTATAAGCATGAGGAGAATTTAGCACGGATTGCAACAAGGAAATACAATCTATCAAAGAGCAATTATCATAATTAAATTCCTTGAAGTCCAAGATAGTGGGTTCATTGATATCTAAAGTTTGACCTCTTCAATCCCACTTTTACCAATTTTTGCATCAAGATCTAAAAACTCCGAAATTTTTGGGACGCCTTCTAACTAAAGTTGACTCATCTCCAGTCCCATCATTATCAAGATTCATATTGAAAAACAAAGATTTAATAGGGGACACATCAATAACTTTTAGATCTTCATCTTTATTCTCATAAAAATTAGAAGAACACGCTTTCACACAACAATCTTTCTTAGCGCGCATCCTAACGGTTCTTTCTTTGCACTCATCAATGGAAATTCTCATAGCTTTGAGAGACTCATTGACAACATGCTTAGGTGGAATAGATCTAAGTTTCAAAGAATCAAGATCAAGAGAAATTCTATCCACGTTCCTAGCCAATTCGTCAACTTTAAGCAATTTTTCTTCAAGCAAAGCATTGAAATTCTTTTGAGAAATCATAAATTCTTTAACACTAGTCTCAATTTCAGAGGGCATCTTATTAAAATTTCCATAAGAGTTGTTGTAGGAATTACCATAATTATTAGAGGAATTACTAGGGAACGGCCTAGGATTAAAGTTTCCTCTATAATGGCGTTGTTACCAAAATTATTCCTACCAACAAAATTCACATCCATAGATTCATTATTATTCTCAATCAAAGTAGACAAAGGCATATCATTAGGATCAGAAGAAACACCCTTATTAGCAAATAATTTCATAAGTTCATCCATCTTTCCACTCAAAACATTAAGTTCTTCTATCGCATGCAGCTTTTTACTAGTAGATCTTTCGGTGTGCCATTGAGAATAATTAACCATAATATTCTCTAGGAGTTTAGTAGCTTCTCCCAAAGTGATTTCCATAAAAGTGCCTCCCGCGGCCGAATCTAAAAGATTTCTAGAAGCAAAATTCAATTCGGCATAAAAAATTTGTATAATCATCCACAAATTCAAACCGTGAGTAGGGCAATTACATATTATTAATTTCATCCTCTCCCAAGCTTGTACAACATGTTCATGATCAAGTTGCTTAAAATTCATAATGTCGTTTCTAAGAGAGATGATCTTAGCGGGAGGAAAATACTTAGAGATAAAAGCATCTTTGCACTTATTCCAAGAATCAATACTATTTTTAGGCAAAGACAAAAACCAAGTTTTAGCATGATCTCTAAGTGAAAACAAAAATGGTTTCAACTTAACAATATCATTGTCCACATCTTTCTTCTTTTGCATATCACACAAATCAACAAAGCTATTTAGATGGGTAGCGGCATCTTCACTAGGAAAGCCGGTGAATTGATCTTTCATGACAAGATTCAGCAAAGCAGCATTAATTTCACAAGATTCAACATCGGTAAGAGGAGCAATCGGAGTGCTAAGAAAATCATTATTGTTGGTATTGGCAAAGTCACAAAATTTAGTATTATCTTGAGCCATCGTGACAAACAAGCAATCCAACACACAAGCAAACAAGAGGCAAGCGAAAAAGAGGCGAATGGAAAGAGAGGGCGAATAAAACGGCAAGGGTGAAGTGGGGGAGAGGAAAACGAGAGGCAAATGGCAAATAATGTAATGCGAGGGATAACAGTTTGTGATGAGTTCAAATCTTGACTTGACTTGACTTTGCGTAAGCCTCCCCGGCAACGGCGCCAGAAATCCTTCTTGCTACCTCTTGAGCACTGCGCTGGTTTTCCCTTGAAGAGGAAAGGGTGATGTAGTAAAGTAGTGTAAGTATTTCCCTCAGTTTTTGAGAATCAAGGTATCAATCCAGTAGGAGACTACGCTCGAGTCCCACGCACCTACACAAACAAATAAGAACCTCGCAACCAACGCGATAAAGGGGTTGTCAATCCCTTCACGGTCACTTACGAGAGTGAGATCTGATAGAGATGATAAGATAATATTTTTGGTATTTTTATGATAAAGAGAAATAAAGATGCAAAGTAAAATAAACGGCAATAGAAATAGCTAAGTGTTGGAAGATTAATATGATGGAAAATAGACCCCGGGGCCATAGGTTTCACTAGTGGCTTCTCTCAAGATAGCATAAGTATTACGGTGGGTAAACGAATTACTATCGAGCAATTGATTGAATTGAGCATAGTTATGAGAATATGTAGGTATGATCATGTATATAGGCATCACGTCCATGACAAGTAGACCGAAACGATTCTGCATCTACTACTATTAGTCCACACATCGACCGCTATCCAGCATGCATCTAGAGTATTAAGTTCATAGGAACAGAGTAATGCTTTAAGCAAGATGACATGATGTAGAGGGATAAACTCATGCAATATGATGTAAACCCCATCTTTTTATCCTCGATGGCAACAATAAAATACGTGCCTTGCTGCCCTAACATCCTTTGGGAAAGGACACCACAAGATTGAACCCAAAGCTAAGCACTTCTCCCATTGCAAGAAAGATCAATCTAGTAGGCCAAACCAAACTGATAATTCGAAGAGACTTGCAAAGATAACCAATCACGCATAAAAGAATTCAGAGGAGATTCAAATATTGTTCATAGATAATCTTGATCATAAACCCACAATTCATCGGATCTCGACAAACACATCACAAAAGAAGAGTTACATCAAATAGATCTCCAAGAGAATCGAGGAGAACTTTGCATTGAGATCCAAAGAGAGAGAGAAGAAGCCATCTAGCTAATAACTATGGACCTGAAGGTCTGAGGTAAACTACTCACACATCATCGGAGAGGCTATGGTGTTGATGTAGAAGCCCTTCGTGATCAATGCCCCCTCCGGCGGGACGCCGGAAAAGGCCCGAAGATGGGATCTCACGGGTACAGAAGGTAGCGGCCGTGGAATAAGGTTTTCGTGGGTACTTCTGATGGTTTGGGGGTACGTAGGTATATATAGGAGGAAGAAGTAGGTCGGTGGAGCCACGAGGGGCCCACGAGGGTGGATGGCGCGCCCTGGGGGGTAGGCGCGCCCCCTACCTCATGGCTTCCTCATCTGTTGCTTGACGTCCACTCCAAGTCCTCTGGATCACGTTAGTTGCAAAAATCACGTTCCCGAAGGTTTCATTCCGTTTGGACTCCGTTTGATATTCTTTTTCTGCGAAACACTGAAATAGGCAAAAATATAGCAATTTGGGCTTGGCCTCCGGTTAATAGGTTAGTCCCAAAAATAATATAAAAATTTATAATAAAGCCCATTAAACATCCAAAACAGAATATATAATAGCATGGAACAATCAAAAATTATATATACGTTGGAGACATATCAACTACTAACAAGTGGTGGTGGTGGTGGGTGTCACAAATCCGTCAAGCAAATCTCAAATTCTTACCAGTTCTTACCCAGCAGCAGGCGGTGATCGGCAACCGATGTAGTCAAAACTCTCAAAGCTTGGATAGAGCAATTACCAGGGAGAGTCAAACTGACGATGTAGATGTATGTGGAGCTGGGAAGGCTTATAATATGGTAGCAAAAAGGGTCAGCAATAATCAATTCCGAGATGCAAAGTTGAATAAACGCTCAACGACGGTACTTTGCTGGTCCTAGGCTAGACCGTGCTAGAGACGCGGGCCTAGAGCACTAACAAAATCACGGCGCTGCACGTAAACAAGGAAAAAGCACACTCTGGAAAAAATCGCTCTGTTTTTTTTGGCGCTCTTTTTTTTGCGCTCCTCTTTTTTTTGCGAAAAATCACTATAATGGCGAGTGTCCCAAAACTCTTACCAGGTCAAAATGACAGGATGGGCACGAAATTTTTTGACTATTTTTTTCAGAAATCAGGGCAGCGACGACGAAAAAGTGTGACAAAAAATCACTATGATGGCACGTGGCTCAAAAGGCTCAGAAAAGCCTAAAAATAGGATAGGGAAAAAATATTTTCGGTCACCGAATTTTTTTGCCTAAAAACTGCCCGGGGGTCTCCAGACTTTTTTTTTCCGAGACCTACTCAGGCAAGCAAACACAAAACGAAACTAGATGGATCTCGAAAACAAACCTAATATGAAAAGAACTTGGATTGGTGATGGACACGCGGTGGTATATGTGGACTTGGATTGGTGGCATGGTATATATGGACTCGGATTTGTGGCGGATATATGGTTGTATTTTGGCGGCGGCGATGTGTCTGGTGTGGTGGTGGTATATGTCAGCGGAAGATGAATCTGGTGTGGTGGTGGAATATGGCAGCGGATGATGATGGTGCGGCGGCAGCGTGAATACCCGTGAACAGAACTCGAAACTCTAAAAGACCAGACGCTAAGACCAGCAACTAGACACGACGATGCAACCGCAAATTCAACAAAGAAAATACAGAAAATATTATGTAGGTATGAAGAACAGACTCGATCTAAACTACGAAAAACTGTAAAATCTCACCGAGCAACCTGAAAATCTGATAGCACTTGATAGAGGCAAAGGTGTCCCGATGTTTCGATGAGATGGTGGCTATCGTTTTCTGTGGGAGTCGACCTTGACGATCCGACTACGAACGTGCGAGACGTCGCGCCTTAGCAATCGCTAAACCAACTTCCGAGGGTTATTGACCACACGGGAGCACGATTAACCTGACCACGAGGGCCTGTTTCCTGCGAGCAAACGAAGAACAAGCAAGAAACTAAGATTGCAATCTGGATATTGTGAATATAAGAGGAAAGCTTTATTAATGAAGGTGGGGTTCTGTGACGCCTTGGTCTGGTCGTTGAACCCAAACGAAGTACGCAAAGTTGCAACTATGGCGAACTTTTGATCTAAACAGAACCCAAAGTCTAATCGACGCCCTAAGGGCTGTGTATATGGAGGAAGAGGGGGGAATTTCGTGTCCCTTGAGGGAGGGGTCCGAAACCAACCCTAACTCTTGTTTCCCCACACATACGGACTCTAAAAACAGTCTATACTTAAGTGTTTCTAAATTACATGGGCCTGGCCCAATAATAAGGTGACGCAGCACCTAGAATAGCCTCTGGATGAAATTTATGAAGTGGCATCTTGTATATTTCGTCCAAGGCTTCATGCACTCCATATGGTGGCTTCAAAGTCCTGAAATCATCACTTGTAACTCCGTTCTTGTTCCCCTTGCGCATACCATCACCTCCAGGCTTGATCTTGCTCCAGTGTTCATCCCTCTTCTCCATGTCAGGCCCTTCATCTGTAAGCAAAACAAATGTATCCAATTTAGGCAGCATCATATTCTCATGAACATTAGAATCATTACAAAGAAACGAAAGTACCTGATAATTTAATTGGCGTGAGCGAGCTCTAGTAATTGGTACAGTATATGTAGCAGCAGGGGCTGTGGGTGTAAAAATGGTATTGATGTCCTCATCACCAAGCGGACTAATGTTTATACTCACCATAATCTCGGATTTCCTTCCAAAGCAGTGACAATGGGTTCAGAAACTTGTTTCAAAAGCAGCGGCAAATGATGTTCTTCGACTTTCAAGGGCAAAAGGTCCTCCTTAGGGGCCGAATTTGAGGGTCCTCCAGGACTCCTGCGCAAGCCGGAAGTATTTTCTAGATTTCCACGCTCATCGCGAGCAATTTGAGTACTTGTGGGTCGAAAACAGGTTCCGCTTGACAAAGTTATGACCGTTTTAGTGAACACCGGTCCATCATATGTCAGTCCTTGAAAGAACTTCATTTTCTCATGAAGCGTTCTGGCGCGCCGCCCCAAAGTTTTATGTCCTCCATAGTGGAGATATTGTTTCCACATATATATTGACCGATGCAAGGGATACCCTCCTATTATTGGCTGTCACACACGTACGTTACAGCATGCCACACGGCAAAAACAAGGAGAATAAGGCTTATAGTCGCCTTATTTTCTTGAATTTACAACCAAATGGGATTCCTCGGATCATAGAGCATGTGAAGAATGCAATGTTTGTGTGCTTACCAAGCGCCGTAATCTCTCGGATTTCCTTCCAAAGGAGTGCCAATGGGTTCAGAAACTTGTTTGGAAAGCAGTCAAATGATGTTCTTTGACTTTCTTGGGCAAGAACTCCCGCTTAGAGGCCAAATTTTAGGGTCCTCCAGGACTCCTATGCAAGCCGGAAGTAATTTCAAGATTCCCATGCTCGTCGCGGGCATTTTGAGTACTTGTGGGTCCGAAACGGACTCCGAATGACAAAGTTATGACCGTTTTGATGAAGACCGGTCCTTCATATGGCAATCCTTGAAAGAACTTTATTTTCTCGTGACGCGTTTTCGCGCCGCCCCAAATTTTTTTGTCATGTATAGTGGAGATATTGTTTCCACATATATATTGACCTATGCCAAGAATGCCCTCCTATTATTGGTTTTCAGACATGTACGTTACGACATGCCACGCGCCAAAGACGAGAATAAGCTTATAGTTGCCTTATTTTCTTGAATGTACAACCAAATGGGATTCCCCAGAGCATAAAGCATGTGCATAATGCAACGTTTGTCCTTACCAGGCCGATTAATGTTTATACTCACCAAAATCTCTCGGGTTTCCTTCCAAAGGAGTTCTAATGAGTTTACAAACTTTTCTGAAAAGCAGTGGCAAATCATGTTCTTTGACTTTCAGGGGTAAAAAATTCCTACTTAGGGGGCGAATTTGAGTGTCCTCCGGGCCTCCTGCACAAGCCGGAAGTATTTTCTAGATTCCCACGATCGTCGCAAGCATTTTGAGTACTTGCGGGTCTGAAACAGACTTCGAATGACAAATTTACGACCGTTTTAGTCAACACCGGCCCTTCATATGGCAATCCTTGAAAGATCTTCATTTTATCTTGACGTGTTCTGGCGCGCCGCCCCAAAATTTTGTGTGCTCCATAGTGGAGCTATTGTTTCCACATATATATTGACCGATGCCACGAATGCCATCCTATTATTGGTTGTCACACACGTACATTACAGCATGTCACACTTCAAAAACAAGGAGAATAAGGCTTATAGTCGCCTTATTTTCTAGAATTTACAACCAAATGGGATTCCCCGGATCATAGAGCATGTGCATAATGCAACGTTTGTCCTAATCAGGCGGGCTAATTTTTAGACTCACCATAATCTCTTGGATTTCCTTCCAAAGGAGTGCCAATGGGTTTAGAAACTTTTCTTAAAAGCTACGACAAATGACGTTCTTTGACTTCCAGGGGGGAAAGTCCTGGTTAGGGGCCGAATTTGAGGGTCTTCCAGGCATCCTGCGCAAGTCGAACGTATTTTCTAGATTCACACGCTCGTGGCAAGCATTTTGACTACTTGTTGGTCTATAACGGACTCCGATTGACAAAGTTATGACCGTTTTAGTCAACACAGGTCCTGCTTAGAACTTCATTTTCTTGTGACGCGTTATGCCGCGTCACCGCAAAATTTTATGTCCTCCATAAGAGATATTTTATCCGCATATATATTGACAGATGCCAGGAATACCCTTCTATTATTGGTTGTCACTTACGTACGGTACGACAGGCCACATGGCAAAAACAAGGAGAATAAGTCTTATATTCGCCTTATTTTCTTGAATTTACAACCAAATGGGATTCCCTAGATCATAGAGCATGTCCGGAATGCAACATTTGTCCTTACCAGGTAGACTAATGTTTATACTCACCATAATCTCTTTGATTTCCTTCCAAAGGAGTGCCAATGGGTTCAGAAACTTGTTTGAAAAGCAGTGGCAAATGATGTTCGTTGACTTTCAGGTGCAGAGAGTCCTGCTTAGGGGCCGAATTTGAGGGTCCTCCATGACTCCTTTTCAAGCCGTAAGTATTTTCTAGATTTCTACGCTCATCGCGAGCATTTTGAGTACTTGTGGGTCTGAAACAGACTCCAAATGACAAAGTTATGACCGTTTTAGTGAACATCGGTTCTTCATATGCCAGTCCTTGAAAGAACTTTATTTTCTCGTGACGTGTTCTGGCACGCCGCCCCAAAATTTTTTGTCCTTCATATTA
Source organism: Aegilops bicornis (assembly GCA_021605145.1). NCBI lineage: Eukaryota > Viridiplantae > Streptophyta > Magnoliopsida > Poales > Poaceae > Aegilops > Aegilops bicornis. The sequence continues at coordinate 286,704,360 of CM038673.1, read as the reverse complement.
GATATACTGTTTCCACATATATATTGACCGATGCCAGGAATGCCCTCCTATTATTGGTTGTCACACACGTACGTTACGGCATTCCAAACTGAAAAAATAAGGAGAATAAGGCTTATAGTCACCTTATATTCCAAAGGAGTTCATATGGGTTTAGAAACTTGTTTGAAAAGCAATGGCAAATACTACAAAAAAAAGAAACATCCGTGACATTTTGGGCCGAACGAACTTTTTGCTGTGGTGGGCTCCTACTTCTATGACAAAAAATTATGACACAAAATGGGATTTTTGTACTGGGCGGGCCAGAGACACAGCTGCATGACATTCTTTGGGCCGTCCATGATGGAAAAAACCATGGTAGAAGCGAGGGCGAGGTAAATATCAGGGAGTTCCCGGTCACTGTGGGTGGTCGGGGCCAAGCGATGCGCATTTATCTCATAGACGTACGCGCGCGGGTGGGAGGCATTAGGCTCTAACTGAACCCGAGCGATTACACTGGAGGCTACGCGTTACTAAACCCAGGCGATCGAGCGATCTAGCTGGTAACTGAACCCGATCGAGCTATTCCTGCGCTACTGCTGCCAACTGAAGCCGATCGAACCTACTGCCTCTTGATGAACAGTGAGCATTGTTCGGGGCGCTGGTGATGAGGACATCAATACCATTGTTACACCCACAACCCCTGCTACTATACATAATGGACAGTTTACTAGAGCTCACGCACGCCAATTAAATTACCAGGTACTTCGTTTCTTGGTAATGATTCTTATGTTCATGAGAATATGATGCTGCCTAAATTGGATACATTTGTTTTTCTTACAAATGAAGGGCAAGCTTGGAGAAGGATGAACATTGGAGCAAGAACAAGCATGGAGTTGATGGCATGCGCAAGGGAGACAACAACAGAGTTTCAAGTGATGATTTCAGGACTTTGAAGCCACCATAATGAGTGCATGAAGCCATGGACGAATATACAAGATGCCACTTCATAATTTTCGTCTAGAGGCTATTCTAGGTGCTGCGTCACCTTATTTTTGGGCCAGGCCCATTTAATTTCGAAATACTTCAATATAGGCTGTATTTAGAGTTCGTATGTGTGGGGAAACAAGAGTTAGGGTGAGTTTCGGACCCATCCTCCAAGGGCCATGAAATTCCCCCCTCTTCCTCCATATATACAGCCCCTAGGGCATCGTTAGACTTTGGGTTTTGATTAGATTAAAAGTTCTCTATAGCTGCAACTTCGCGTACTTCGTTTGTGTTCAACGACCAGACAAAGGTGTCACAGAACCCCACCTTCATTAATAATGCTTTCCTCTTTTATTCCAATATCCAGATTGCAATCTCAGTTTCTTGCTTGTTCTTCGTTTGCTCGCAGGAAATAGACCCTCGTGGTCAGGTTGATCGTGCTCCGGTGTGGTCAATATCCCCTCGGAAGTTGGTTTAGCGATTGCTAAGGCGCGACGTCTTCACACGTTCGTAGTCGGATCGTCAAAGTCGACTCCCATAGAAAACGATTGCTATCTCATCGAAACATCAGGACACCTTTGCCTCTATCAAGTGGTATCAGATTTCCAGGTTGCTCGGTGAGATTTTACAGTTTTTCATAGTTTAGATCAAGTCTGTTCTTCATATCTATAGTCAACGAAAAAGCCAACAAAAATTAGGGTTAGTTCATCCTATCCGAACCAATCTGAGCCTTTGCATAATCTTTTCTGTATTTGCTTTGTTGAATTTGCGGTTGCATCATCGTGTCAAGTTGTGGACTTAGCGTCTAGTCCTTTAGAGTGTCGCGTTCTGTTCACAGGTTGTCACGTTGCCGCTACTATATATCACCACCGCATCATCATCATCGCTGCTGCCATATACCACCACCGCACCAACTTCATTACCGCTGCCATATACCACCGCCACATCTTCACCGCCAAACCGAGTCCATATACGCCACCACATATCTGCCGCCATCATGCCAGTCCGAGTTCGACCAGATTCATCTCCGCCACCAGTCCGAGTTCCACCAGATTCATCTCCGCCACCAGTCCTATTCCGAGTCTAGTATTTTGTTACTCTGATGAGGACATGACTACCTTGGATAAGACCAAAAATATTGCATACATGCATATTTGTCAGGTGATTTCTAGTGCAAACTATTCAATAATCTATTTATGTTATCCGTAACAAAAAATACATCACATACTTTTGTGTTTTGTCTAATTGTAGGTGTACGGGACATTTGTACAATACAATTATGAAGATATGTGAAAAGGAGAAGTTTAGTTGCTGTTCAAAAAGTCCTCCACGTCACTTTTGGACCAAGAGAAGATAGGGTCCAAGTCTCTCACGTTCTGGACTCAGATTCGGACTGCACAGACATACCTGACTCAAAACGTCAATAACTTTTTCATCCGGACCCCAAATTGGGTGATTCTTTTTTTGTTGGAAAATAGATTTCGTGCACCTTCCAACCCAATTGGATTCACCTTCAAATTCGTCCGGAGCGTTGAGTTATGGACGAAACAATCTGATGCTGCAGCAGAATCCGAGTCAAACTACAAGTCCAAAGGTGTTACGTCACCTCCGCTTGGGCCCATTGGCCTTGTACGACCTAGGGTTAGTTTTAGGCTGCCTTGGGACGTCCTACCACCTTCTTGGCCGCCACCCCTTGATCCTATATAAGTAGATCCATCTAGTAGTTTTTTCACGGGATTTGTTTAGTTAAAGTTAGCCATTGCAACTTCGTGTACTTCGTTTGTGTCCAATGACCGCACCAAGACCGCTACGGATCCCCACCGTTATCAATACTTCATATATATTCGCAATATTCAGATTGCTTTATCATATTCTTGCTTGTTCTTCGATTGCTTGCAGGAATAGACCTTCGTGGTCAGGTTGATCGTGCTCCAGCATGGTCAATAACCTCTCGGAGTTGGTTTAGCGATTGCTAAGGCACAACGTCGTGCACGTTTGTAGTCGGATCGTCAAAGTCGTCTCCGCCAAATCGATAGTTATCATCTCATCGAAAGATCGGGACACCCCCGCCTCTATCAAGTGGTATCAGTTTTTAGGTTGCTCGGTGAGAATTTCCAATTGTCCCTAGATTCGATTTATTTTCTTACCTATTTTCCAAGAAAAGGCCACCAGAAAAGTTAGATCTATTCATCATTTGTCCTAGCCAGTCCAAGCCTTTGCAATTTTCTTTTCATTGTTTGCATTATTGAATTATCGGTTGCATCGTCGGTATCGAGTTGCTGGTCTTAGTGTCTAGTTCCTTGAGTTTCGAAGTTCTGTTCACATTAGTCACGCCCGCTGCATCATTATCCCTTCCACTGTCCACCATACCATCCATCAATTTCCACCACGTGCTATGCACTATTCATTGTCATAATCATAGTTGAGGTCATTCACATCTTCGCTGATCCAATCTGCATCTTATCTAGTTTGTTTTGGAAAAAGAGAAAAAAGAGAGAAAAAAGAGAAAAAAAGTAAAAAAAGTCAGAGAAAAAAGAGAAAGAAAAAGGAAAAAAAGTGTGAGAAAAAAGAGAGAAGAAAAAAACAAAGTTTGGATCTATCTAGACTCAATCTCGTAGCTGAATTCGGATTGGAATCTGTTTTGTGCACTGTTCAGTAAAACAGGCATAACTTCCTCATACGAAGTCCGTTTTGGCTCCATGAGTACTTAAATTAAAGCTAGAGACGAGCCGCATCTAAATAGTTGCAGAAGCTAGTTCAATATTTGGCACCTCAAAATCGGCTCCTAAATAGGTCTTTTTGCCCTCCGAAGTTCGTGAACACAGCTTATTCCAGTTTTTCAAACCAGTTTTAGAATTTTTTGACTCCTCATATCAACTCGGAATTGAGTGATTCTTTTTGCATTGGAAAGCTTGAGTTAGTAGCATTCTTTAAAAAAAATTATCAGAAAATTGGCTCAAACTTTTCAAGAGGAAAATTGGAGAGAGAGTTGTTGTATATCCTGCTTGGCAGTTGTTTTTCATCATTATCTTTACTGCCGTTGTGCTATTCACTTATATCTTGCTGTCTAGAGCTACTCATTATCCTTCATTGATGCTAGTTGTGCTACGCCGTGACCTCATTAGTGTTCTAGGCTCGCGTCTCTAGTCCGGTCTAGCCTAGGACCAGCAAGACTGTCGTTGAGCGTTTATTCAACATTGCATCTTTGAATTGATTATTGCTAATCTTTTGCTACCATATATAGCCAACCCAGCTCCACATATTTCTACACCGTGTATACGTGACGCTCCTGGCAATCTCTTTACACAATCTTCAGAGTTACTTGACACCGTTGGTTGCCTGTCACCTTTCTTTGCATGGTAAGAACTTGTAAGACATTGATATTTGCTTTACTGTGAGCGTTTTATCACCACATCCTAGTAGTTATAGAGACATTATTTTTGGATTTTGTTTCTTGTTCTACTAATCATGACAGGATCCAGAGTCAATTCATGGGCTTTATCGATCGCGGGAGACATGCCACCACCTATGCAAATACCACAACCGTCACGAGAGGTGCACAAACATCCAAATGCACATGATCAGGTTCATGTTTCTATACCACCATTTAATGGCCGTTTTAGACCTCCTTTATATATTGAATGGGAGTTAGACATAAATAATATATTTGCTTCCCATAATTTTGATGAACGTAAAAAAGTTATGGTTGCGGTTGGTTCTTTCACTGGTTATGCTCTAGTTTGGTGGAGTGAATATTGTCGGTTACACCCTGATTATGTACCTAATACTTGGGATGATTTAAAACATGTCATGAGAGATAGATTAAATCGATGTTTATTATAATGCGTGGCATGATTAAAAACTGGAACATTTAAAACAAGGTAGTGACACCGTAACAAAATATTATGATGATTTACAAACTACCTTGTTGCACTCATTTTTAGAAGAAAGTGAAGAAGATTTTATGGATAGATTTTGGGGAGGATTAAACCATAATATTCAGGAGATACTAATTCATGAAGAGTGTTATCCTATGGACCATTTGTTTCGTCTTGCTTGCAAAGCTGAACAGGAAATAAAACGACGTGTTGCCCACAAGGAGAACAAGCGCACGGTGCACATTCCAACTGTTGATACAGATGTTTATTCAACTACTAGGCGTACTATGACAACCACATCCGTTGTTGCGAGGACTACATCATCTCCACCATGTGACACATCATCATCGAGAGTGCCTGCATCATCTGAGTTGACTATAAGAGGTAATGACAAAGGTACAGATTTTCCACTTTTACATGAGAATGATGCATGCCTAGTTAACTTGAATACATCAAACAACTGATATTTTAGAGGATTATATTGATAATTTGACTTTGCCATGTGATCAAACAACTGAAATACCAACAATTTTGAGTGCACCCATTGAATTAATTGTTGATGCAAAAGAATCAATATTTAATCATTTTGATATGACCTCTAATATTGGTGATGATTCTGTGTCGAATGACTTATTGCATGTTTACTTATTTAAGCATGTTGTAGCATGTAAACTTGATGCAAGTAAGGTTTATTCACCAATGTTGGGATGGTTTAATGATGAACATTGTCAATCTTTTGAAATGAATAAGAGCTTCACTTATATGTGCAAACTGAGTTGCAATATTTTCATGCCTTCTACTTCTTGTGATAATGTTTTGGCTTTAGATTTTATGAACTATGCAAGTTACTCATCTATTTATGTGTCATATGTGCAAAAATCAAGGGAAATAAAAATGGATGACATATACATATACAACATGTACACCTTGTCTCTTTTGTTAGCCACATTTCAGACTAAGAACTGCCGAGGACGGCTTTGTTTTCAAGAAGTGGAGGATGATGAGGACATGACTACCTTGGATAAGACCAAAATATTGCATACATGCATATTTGTCGTGTGATTTCTAGTGCAAACTATTCAATAATCTATTTATGTTATCCAGAACAAAAATACATCACATACTTTTGTGTTTTGTCTAATTGTAGGTGTACGGGACATTTGTACAATACACATATGAAGATAAGGGAAAAGGAGAAGTTTAGGTGCTGTTCAAAAAGTCCTCCACGTCACTTTTGGACCAAGAGAAGATAGGGTCCAAGTCTCTCACGTTCTGGACTCAGATTCGGACTGCACAGACATACCTGACTCAAAACGTCAATAACTTTTTCATCCGGACTCCAAATTGGGTGATTCTTTTTTTGTTGGAAAATAGATTTCGTGCACCTTCCAACCCAATTGGATTCACCTTCAAAATCGTCCGGAGCATTGAGTTATGGACGAAACAATCTGATGCTTTGCAGCAGAATCCGAGTCAAACTACAAGTCCAAAGGTGTTACGTCACCTCCGCTTGGGCCCATTGGCCTTGTACGACCTAGGGTTAGTTTTAGGCTGCCTTGGGACGTCCTACCACCTTCTTGGCCGCCACCCCTTGATCCTATATAAGTAGATCCATCTAGTAGCTTTTCACGGGATTTGTTTAGTTAAAGTTAGCCATTGCAACTTCGTGTACTTCGTTTGTGTCCAACGACTGCAGACCAAGACCGCTTACGGATCCCCACCATTATCAATACTTCATATATATTCGCAATATTCAGATTGCTTTATCATATTCTTGCTTGTTCTTCGATTGCTTGCGAGGAATAGACCTTCGTGGTCGTTGATCGTGCTCCGCGTGGTCAATAACCTCTCGGAGTTGGTTTAGCGATTGCTAAGGCGCAACGTCGTGCACGTTTGTAGTCGGATCGTCAAAGTCGTCTCCGCCAAATCGATAGTTATCATCTCATCGAAAGATCGGGACACCCCCGCCTCTATCATACTCTGTTTTGGATTTCCAGATCACGCCATACTCCGAGTCGTGACAAAGAAGGACTCCCAAACTTCCGTGTTACCCACAGTAGAAAAATAGTTCCAGTTTAAAAAAACTAAGTCTAGAAAATTCTGGCTAGGCAGTTTTCAGGCCATTTGTAGACTTTTTCAAAAACAAATTGTTGCGGAGCAAAAAAAAGAGGAAAAAAGTGCAAAAAAAGGAAAAAAAAGAGAAAAAAAATTCAGAGTGTGCTCCTCGCTTGTTTACGTGCAGCGCCATGATTTTGTTAGTGTTCTAGGCTCGCGTCTGTAGCACGGTCTAGCCTAGGACAAGCAGTACCGTCGTTGAGCGTTTATTCAAGCAGTGGAAGATGTGCTGAACAATTTTGAAGAGACCATGGAGAAGATCACTAGCCTTGAGAAGACGTTCAAAACAAAGCTCGATAACAGATTTAATGAGCTGCTTGCGCGTCTTCCACAACTGGCTGCACCTGCCGCACCTCTGCAACAACAACAACAACAACAACAACAACAACAACAACAACAACAACAACAACAATGACTACCTCCACGTCGGGAAACAGCCCTTCGCCGAGCGAGTCGTGTCCCTCTTCAGCCTGGCCAAACTGCGGTCTTTGTTGTTGATACTTCGTGGCTCCTGCTGGCGATGTGGAGGAGGATGATTATGCGGGATATTACGAGGATGAGGTTGATCAAAATCAGAACTACGTGCAACCACCAGACCACAACCACCAGGTCGTCCACATGCAAATAATGGCAATGTTAGGGCTCCCCTCAGTGCGAGATCATGACCATCTCCCTAAACTGAAATTGAATATTCCACCATTTGAGGGTAGATATGTTCCTGATATATATCTTACTTGGGAGTTAGAAACTGAACAACGATTTACATGTTTACAATATCCCGAGGAGAGACGTGTTCCTGCTTTGTTTGTGCTTTCACTAGCTTTGCATGTGTTTGGTGGTCTGAACATTGTAGATTATATCCTGTTCCACTACTTGGGCTGCTTTGAAAACTGCTATGCGTACTCGTTGGGTTCCACCATATTATCAATGTGAATTACTTCAAAATTGCAGCGCTTAAGACAAGGAAAAATTACGTAGAAGAATATTATCGGGAATTACAAACTGGCTTGATTAGATGTGGTATTGTTGAGGAGAATGAAGCTATGCTTGCACGCTTTATGGGTGGATTAAATACGCATTGAGACCATTCTAGAGTATAAGGATTATAATAATATCACTCGTTTATTCCATCTTGCTTGTAAAGCTGAACGTGAAGTGCAGGATCGACATGCATTGGCGCGAACTAACTTTTCTGCAGGTCGACCTTCATCATGGACACCACGTGCATCATCTACTTCCACTGCACCATCACCTCCTTCAGGTGCCACCTCTAACCGTGATACAAGAAAGCAGGCACAACCACCACTATCTGCCAAGGGCACACCTGTCGGGCCTGCATAGAGCTCTTCTTCTTCCATGGCGTCAACAGGGCACACAAGTGATATTATTTGTCGTCGTTGTAAGGGAAGAGGACATTTCTTGAGAGAATGCAAATCTCAGCGTGTGATGATTGCTCACGAGGATGGTGGGTATGAGTCCGCCATCGACTATGATGAGGAGACTTTGGATCTTATTACACATGAAGAACATGGTGGAGATGATTACGATCATGAGACGCAATACATGGCTGTCAAGATGCTGACTGGTATGAATGTTTAGTTGCTCAACGTGTTTTGAGTGTGCAGGTTACACAAGCTGAGCAAAATCAGAGGCATAATTTGTTCCATACAAAGGGAGTTGTCAAGGAACGTTCTATTCGCGTCATCATAGATGGAGGGAGCTGCAACAACTTGGCTAGCATGGAGATGGTGGAGAAGCTATCTCTCACCACAAGACCACATCCACATCCTTACTACATCCAATGGTTCAACAACAGCAGCAAGGTTAAGGTAACACGTACTGTTCGGGTGCATTTTAGTATCTCTACATATGCTGATTATGTTGATTGTGATGTGGTACCTATGCAAGCATGTTCTTTATTACTTGGTAGACCATGGCAATTTGATAAAAACTCTGTACACCATGGTAGAAACAATCAGTATACTCTTGTTCATAAGGATACAACTATTACTTTGCTTCCTATGACTCCTGATTCCATTTTGAAAGATGATATTCATAGAGCTAATAAAGCAAAACAGGAGAAAAATAAGAGTAAAAATCAGATTGTGGCAAAAGAATTTGAGCAACAAATGAAGCCTAATAATAAACCATCTAGTGTTGCTTCTGAAATTAAATTGAAAAGTGCATGTTTACTTGCCACCAAATCTGATATTGATGAGCTAGTTTTTAGCAAATCTGTTTGCTATGCTTTTGTGTGCAAATATGCATTGTTTTCATTCGAGGACGTGCCTTCCTCTTTGCCACCTGCAGTCACTAACATTTTGCAGGAGTTCGCTGACGTCTTCCCACAAGACGTGCCACCGGGATTACCACCTATTCGAGGGATTGAGCATCAAGTTGACTTAATTCCCGGTGCATCGCTACCCAACCGTGCACCATACCGTACCAATCCAGAGGAGACGAAGGAGATTATGCGTCAAGTACAGGAGATGCTCGACAAAGGTTATATTCGCGAATCCCTTAGTCCTTGTGCTGTTCCTATTATTCTAGTGCCGAAAAAGGATGGTACGTCGCGTATGTGTGTTGATTGTAGAGGCATTAATACTATTACTATTCGTTATCGTCATCCTATTCCTAGGCTAGATGATATGCTTGATGAATTGAGTGGCTCTAAATATTCTCCAAAGTTAATTTGCGTAGTGGATACCATCATATTCGTATGAAATTGGGGGATGAATGGAAAACAGCTTTAAAACTAAGTTTGGTTTATATGAGTGGCTAGTCATGCCTTTTGGGTTAACTAATGCACCTAGTACTTTCATGAGACTAATGAACGAAGTTTTACGTGCTTTCATTGGACGCTTTGTGGTAGTTTATTTTGATGATATACTGATTTATAGCAAATCTTTGGAAGAACATTTGGAACATTTGCGTGCTGTTTTTATTGCTCTACGTGATGCACATTTGTATGGTAACCTTGGGAAGTGCACCTTTTGCACCGACCGAGTATCTTTTCTTGGCTATGTTGTTACTCCACAGGGAATTGAAGTTGATAAAGCCAAGATTGAAGCTATTGAGAGTTGGCCGCAACCCAAAACGGTCACACAAGTGAGGAGTTTTCTTGGACTCGCTGGTTTCTATAAGCGTTTTGTGCAAGATTTTAGCACCATTGCTGCACCTCTCAATGAGCTTACAAAGAAGGATGTGCCTTTTGTTTGGGGTACCGCACAGGAAGAAGCCCTCATGATATTGAAAGATAATTTGACACATGCTCCTTTACTCCAACTTCCTGATTTTAATAAGACTTTTGAGCTTGAATGTGATGCTAGTGGAATTGGATTAGGAGGTGTGTTATTACAAGATGGCAAACCTGTTGCATACTTTTCTGAAATATTAAGTGGGCCTTGTCTGAACTATTCTACTTATGATAAAGAATTATATGCTCTTGTTCGGACCTTAGAAACATGGCAACATTATTTATGGCCCAAAGAATTTCTTATACATTCTGATCATGAATCTTTGAAACACATTAAAAGTCAAGCTAAACTGAACCGTAGACATGCTAAATGGGTTGAATTCATTGAGACTTTCCCTTATGTCATTAAACACAAGAAGGGTAAAGAAAATGTTATTGCTGACGCTTTGTCTTGTCGTTATACTATGCTTTCACAACTTGACTTTAAAATATTTGGTTTGGAGACCATCAAAGACCAATATGTGCATGATGCTGAATTTAAAGATGTATTGCAGAATTGTAAAGAAGGTAGAACATGGAACAAGTTAAGTAGTTAACGATGGATTTGTGTTTCATGCTAACAAGCTATGCATTCCAGCTAGCTCCGTTAGTCTTACATTGTTGCAGGAGGCGCATGGAGGAGGACTAATGGGACACTTTGGCGTGAAGAAGGCGGAGGATATACTTGCTACACATTTTTTTGGCCAAAGATGAGAAGGGATGTTGAGCGTTTTGTTGCTCGCTGCACTACATGTCAAAAAGCTAAGTCACGACTCAATCCTCATGGTTTATATATGCCTTTGCCTGTACCTAGTGTTCCTTGGGAGGATATATCTATGGTCTTTGTTTTAGGTTTACCTCGAACAAAGAAGGGGAGGGATAGCATATTTGTTGTCGTGGATAGGTTCTTGAAAATGGCACACATTATACCATGTCATAAAAGCAATGATGATGTTAATGTTGCTGATTTGTTCTTTCATGAAATTATTCGCTTGCATGGTGTGCCAAATACTATTGTTTCAGATCGTGATACTAAATTTTTAGCCACTTTTGGAGATGTTTATGGGCTAAGTTGGGGACTAAACTGCTTTTTAGTACTACTTGCCACCCCCAAACTGATGGTCAAACTGAAGTAGTCAATAGAACATTGTCTAGTATGTTTAGGGTTGTTTTGAAGAATAATAAGAAAATGTGGGAAGAATGCTTGCCTCATATTGAATTTGCTTATAATCGTTCGTTGCATTCTACTACTAAGATGTGCCCTTTTGAAATTGTGTATGGTTTCCTACCTCATGCACCCATTGATTTGTTGCCTCTTCCATCTTCGGAGAAGGTTAATTTTGATGCTAAACAACGTGCTGAATTGATCTTAAAAATGCATGAGTTAACTAAGGAAAACATTGAGCGTATGAATGCTAAATATAAACTTCTTTGGACATAAGGGTAGAAAACATGTTGTCTTTGCACCGGAGATCTTGTTTGGTTACATTTTCGTAAGGATAGGTTTCCTAATTTGCTAAATCAAAGCTAATGCCACGTCTTTGATGGTCCTTTTAAGGTGTTAGAGAAAATAAATGATAATGCATATAAACTTGAGCTGCATGCAGATTTTGGGGTTAGTCCCACTTTTAACATTGCAGATTTGAAGCCTTATTTGGGTGAGGATGATGAGCTTCCGTCGAGGACGACTTCATTTCAAGAAAGGGAGGATGATGGGGACTTCAATACCATTGTTACACCCACAACCCCTGCTACTATACATACTGGACCGATTACTAGAGCTCGCGCACGCCAATTAAATTACCAGGTACTTTCGTTTCTTGGTAATGATTCTAATGTTCATGAGAATATGATGCTGCCTAAATTGGATACATTTGTTTTGCTTACAAATGAAGGGCCTAGCTTGGAGAGGGATGAACATTCAAGCAAGAACAAGCATGGAGTTGATGGCATGCGCAAGGGAGACAAGAACAGAGTTTCAAGTGATGATTTCAGGACTTTGAAGCCACCATAATGAGTGCATGAAGCCTTGGACGAAATATACGAGATGCCACTTCATAATTTTCGTCCAGAGGCTATTCTAGGTGCTGCGTGACCTTATTTTTGGGCCAGGCCCATGTAATTTCGAAATACTTCAATATAGGCTGTTTTTAGAGTACGTATGTGTGGGGAAACAAGAGTTAGGGTGGGTTTCGGACCCCTCCTCCAAGGGCCACGAAATCCCCCCCCCCCCCTCTTCCTCCATATATACAGCCCCTAGGGCATCGTTTAGACTTTGGGTTTTGATTAGATTAAAAGTTCGCCATAGCTGCAACTTCGCATACTTCGTTTGTGTTCAAGGACCAGACAAAGGCGTCACAGAACCCCACCTTCATTAATAAAGCTTTCCTCTTTTATTCGCAATATCCAGATTGCAATCTCAGTTTCTTGCTTGTTCTTCGTTTGCTCGTAGGAAATAGACCCCCGTGGTCAGGTTGATCGTGCTCCGGTGTGGTCAATAACCCCTCGGAAGTTAGTTTAGTGATTGCTAAGGCGCGACGTCTTCGCACGTTCGTAGTCGGATCGTCAAAGTCGACTCCCACAGAAAATGATTGCTATCTCATCGAAACATCGGGACACCTTTGCCTCTATCAGTTGGATGAACAGTTCCTGGTGGGGGTTAGATGAACAGGACCCCGTGGTAGTAGAGGCCGTTGCCGCTGGATGAACAGGACCCTGATCGAGCCGGTTGGGGGTGGTTGAACAGGACCATGTGGAGGGCTGGATGAACAGGACCCCGTGGAGGACCGGTTGAACAGTAGCCGGTGGAGGGCTGGATGAAGAGTACCCCGTGGAGGGGTGGTTGAACAGGACCCCATGGAGAGGGCTGGTTGAACAGTAGCCGGTGGAGGAGCGGTGGAGGCTGGATGAACAAGAGCCCATGGATGAACAGTCGTAGGTGGAGACTGGAGGAGGTCGGCGGTGGATGAACAGTAGCCCGTGGAGGCTGGAGGAGGTCGATGGTGGAGATGAACAGTAGCCCGTGTAGTCCCATTTTGCGGTACGCCACACCCTCCTGATGAACATGACCCCTGTTTCGACCGTAGCGCTCCAACACAAGTCTGTTTCCTCCGTTTTGCGGTACGCCACACCCCTCCAGATCAACAGGACCCTGTTTCGACCATAGGAGGTCGAAGAGAAGTCTGTTTCCTCCGTTTTGTGGTACACCACACCCCTCCCGGTGAACAGGATCCTGTTTCGACCATAGGTGGTCGAACACAAGGCTGTTTCCTCCGTTCTGCGGTACGCCAGGCCTCATTTCGATCGGCTGTTCCAGCCAAGCCGGTTGACTCCCGATGAACAGCACGCGTTCTGTTGCCTCCCGATGAACATGGGGACACAATTTTTCCGTTCCGACCCAGCCGATTGGCTGCCGATGAACATGACGCTGTCGCTGCCTCTCCATGTACACGAGCCCTAGCTGTACGTATGCGCGAGTAGGCGTTCGAGACCCCGCCCGTATGTACATATGTGGCCGTATTTATTTTCTTGCACCCTGGCTGTACGTACGTGTACATGCTACGTCCGTGCCTCTACTACGACACATGCCCTTCCTTACTCGGCCACGGTTCATCGCTGTAGCCTGCAGACAGACTGATCGTATGTACGTACACATTCTTGACAAGAATGACAATGCTACGTACGCTTCGAACAGGTGGGTCCCGACTGTCAGGGAGGATAAGGAGGCACTTCCTTGCGTGCGAAGATGTAGCTGGTGGGTCCCAGCTGTCAGGGGGAATGTTTTTTTTGCAAAAAACGGTGGCCCATCCGGTGGGTCCCTGCTGTCAGGTAGAGGAATCATTATTTTGCGTGTAATAAGGTTGGACTTCCTTGCTGCGGCCATGGACCCAGCTGCCAGCCTCTTCTCATATAGTACTCTTTCGATGGAAGTCGTTCCTTGCCACATTGACCACGCTGCGCCGAGAGCACCAAGGCGGGGGACGACGACGAGGCCTACGAAGGGTTCGACGCGGAGCCCGGGAAGACGCGACAGTGGATGCCCACGCGGAGAGGAGTACGAGGGTTGACTGGTTCGGCTACGGTGTGAGGAAGTCGTCTCCGTAGAATAACAGGGGGTGTGGGTGAGTAGAGGGAGGGTCTAGCCAGCGGTGGGAGTAGTAGGGGCGGTGAGGCCTCCGCGGCAGCACAACCCGCCGCGGGAGGCAAGAGCACGCGGTGGTTTGGACGGCTGGAGCAAGAAAATCAGAGGTTGAAGAAGCAGGACAACCGCTGGATGTTAACAATCCAATGGCCACTGGTGATAGAATCGTTTTTTGACTAAGTTGACAAAGTCCTCCGTCCACGTCAACTTAGTAGGCCCACAAGTCAGCCTCCCACTATGCTGGGTCCTAGCGAGCAGGGGGAGTATTCATTTTTTTGTGCGTAAAAAGGAGGCACTTCCTTGCGTGTGAAGATATAGCTGGTGGGTCTGAGCTGTCATTGGGAGTATTCATTCTTTTTGGCGTAATATGGAGGTACTTGTTGCGTGCGGCCATGGACCATGTGGGTCCCAACTGTCAGCCTCTCCATGTACATCCCTCTTCCGATGTTGTCGTTTGTTGACAACGTTGACCATGCCGTGCCGAGAACACCAACACGATGGATGAGGGCGAGATCCGGGAAGGGAATTACCCGGAGGCGGCGAAGCCACATCAGTGGAGTGATGTGGGTGAGTAGAGCGATGGACTGGCCAGCGGTGGGAGTAGTAGGGGGTAGTGAGGCCTGCGCGGCCGCACAGCCGGCCACGTGAGGCGGGAGCAGGCGGTCTCGCCGGCGCTGGATTTGGCGGCCGGAGCAAGAAGATCAGAGATCGAAGAAACACGACGGCCGTTGGATTGACATCCAACGGTTACGTCTGCTAGAATCGTTTGTTGACGTATATAATAAGTTAAAAAAAATCTTGCATACGCATCAACTTAATAGGCCCACAAGTCAGACCATTCCCTATTTTTTTTAATAATTTATAGCTCATTGTAACTTCTTATGCAATTTATTGCAGTCCGTTTTTTTGTTGGCTAGGGCCAGGGTTAAAAATTAAAACGTAATTTCGCATATTTCTATGGGTTCCAAACTATTTTTAATACCAAAATGTCGAGCCAGATTTAAAGTACTTGAAGATATATTTAAATTAGGTTAAAGCCTAGTGAAATTGGAATCTGAAAATGTGAAAAAAATCAGAAATTATAAAGTAATTGCCAATTTGCCATCTGTTTTTTATTTACAACCCATTTCATGTAACTTTCAAGATTTGCAGGCGTCTTGAAAGAGTTGCACTCATCGTATGTAGAAAAATAAGTAGGCTGGATTGGTTATTCTTCGTAAAAATAAACTGGGCTCATTTTCACGAAGAAAAAATAGCTGGGCTGGTCATGTGGTGAACATAAAATATAAGCACAGGCTAGATGGGCCTGACCAGTTGACACCTCGCCTCGCCTCAAAGAATAACAAAAAATATCGCCGAGCAACTACGTCCCAGGTGTCCGCCAATCTTGTGTTGTTCTCTTGTCTATTGACTATATACGCTGACAATGTCGTGGGTCCCACATGTCAGGAAACCACTAGGAGGAAGCATTTTGTTTTTCCATACGCTGACAATGGAGTATATATAACAAAAATGAGGAACTTCCTTGCGTACGGCCATGGACATGGTGGGCCCCTATTGTCACCCTCTCCACGTATAGTCCTCTCCCGATTCCTCTTGTTTGTTGACCATGTTGACAACGCGAGAGGGTCGCGCCGCGGTGAGTGCACCAAAGTGCGCAGAGGATGACGGCGAAGCCTCGGACGTCGGCGTTAACGATTTAGAAGACGGCGGGCCGGTGATACGTGCACTGAGGCGCGGCCAGCCATGGGAGGCGGAAGCAGGCGCCCCCGCCAGCGCTGGTTTGGTTTTGGCGGTTGGAGGAAGACTGGACTGAAGAAACACGACAGACTATAGAAGCAGCAGGAGTACTTAACAATCTTAACTGAAACCAGCAGGGGCACTTAACAACCACAGTTGAAAGCAGTATGAGTACTTATACATGTTCAACTGTACAAAGCACGCCTCGAACAGTGCTACTTTGCCTACAGTTAACAAAGGGTGAGGCCACCAAGCCCCAGGACAAGACCCAGGCGCCACCCCGCGCATCCGCAACCTTCTGAAAGCGGCTTCATCTCGAAATGTGGTCAATAAACAGAATATTCGCTTTAGAGCCATGGAAAAGCATGAACATAACCTTCTGTCCTATTCTCCAAGATGGACGTGCCTTCATTATTTGAGACCACCCATGAATAAGTAGCTTTTCACCTCCAAGGGGAATGGAGTAGGTCGACATAAACATCATGTTATGACCAAGCACAAGTCTGATGATACATCTCCATCGTATCTATAATTTTTTATTGTTCCATGCTATTATATTATCTGTTTTGGATGTTTAATGGGCTTTAATATGCTCTTTAATATTATTTTTGGGACTAACCTATTAACCAGAGACCCAGTGCCAATTTTTGTTTTTTTCCTATTTTAGTGTTTCACAGAAAAGGAATACCAAACAGAGTCCAAACGGAATGAAACCTTCGCGGTGATCTTTCTTGGACTGCAAGCAATCCAGAAGACTTGGAATTGAAGTCCGGAATTCTACGAGGCGGCCACGAGGCAGGAGGTCGCGCCCAGGGGGGTAGGCGCGCCCCCCACCCTCGTGGGCCCCTCGTAGCTCCATCGACGTACTTCTTTCGCCTATATATACTCTTATACCCTAGATCGATCAGAGAGAGCCACGAAACCACTTTTCCACCGCCGCAACCTTCAGTACCGGTGAGATCCCATCTTGGGGCCTTTTTCAGCGTCTCACGAGGGGGGAACGGATCACGGACGGCTTCTACATCAACACCATTGCCTCTCCGATGAAGTGTGAGTAGTTTACCACAGACCTTTGGGTCCATAGTTATCAGCTAGATGGCTTCTTCTCTCTCTTTGATTCTCAATACAAAGTTCTCGTCGATGTTCTTGGAGATCTATTAGATGTAA
Organism: Aegilops bicornis; assembly: GCA_021605145.1. Classification (NCBI taxonomy): domain Eukaryota; kingdom Viridiplantae; phylum Streptophyta; class Magnoliopsida; order Poales; family Poaceae; genus Aegilops; species Aegilops bicornis. The sequence goes on along the minus strand of CM038673.1, from coordinate 286,687,121 downwards.
TACTCTTTTGCGGTGTGTTTGCCGAGATCCGATGAATTGTGGATTTATGAACAAGGTTATCTATGAATATTATTTGGTTCTTCTCTGGATTCTTATATGCATGATTTGATATCTTTGCAAGTCTCTTCGAATTATCGGTTTAGTTTGGCCTACTAGATTGATCTTTCTTCCATTGGTAGAAGTGCTTAGCTTTGGGTTCAATTTTGCGGTGTCCTTTCCTAGTGACAGTAGGGGTAGCAAGGCATGTATTGTATTGTTGCCATCGAGGATAAAAAGATGGGGTTTATATCATATTGCTTGACTTTATCCCTCTACATCAAGTCATCTTGCTTAATGTGTTACTCTGTTCTTATGAACTTACTACTCTAGACGCATGCTGGATAGCGGTCGATGTGTGGAGTAATAGTAGTAGATGCAGAATTGTTTCGGTCTACTTGACACGGACGTGATGCCTATATTCATGATCATTGCCTTAGATATCTTCATAACTATGCGATTTTTTATCAATTGCTCGGAAGTAATTTGTTCATCCACCGTAATACATGCTACCTTGAGAGAAGCCACTAGTGAAACCTATGGCCCCCGGGTCCCCTTCTTATTATATTGCATCTCTTTTGTTTACATCACATCTTATTTACTATTTTGCAATCTTTATTTTCCAATCTATAGAACAAAAATAGCAAAAATATTTACTTTACTACCTTTATTAGATCTCACTTTTGTGAGTGACCGTGAAGGGATTGACAACCCCTTTATCGCGTTGGTTGCAAGGTTTTTGATTCTTTGTGCAAGTACTAGGTGACTTGTGCGTTGTCTCCTACTGGATTGATACCTTGGTTCTCAAAAACTGAGGGAAATACTTACGCTACTTTGCTGCATCACCCTTTTCTCTTGAAGGGAAAACCAACACATGCTCAAGAGGTAGCAAGAAGGATTTCTGGCGCCATTGCCGGTGAGATCTACGCCAAGTCAAGACATACCAAGTACCCATCATAAACTCTTCTCCCTCGCATTACATTATTTGCCATTTGCCTCTCGTTTTCCTCTCCCCCACTTCTAAAACGATATTTCAAAACCTTTCCCTTTTCTTTGCCCCTCTTCCGTCCGTCTCTTTTCGCTTGCTTCTTGTGCGTCCGTGTGTTAGATCGTTTGTTTCGCCTTCATGGCTAGCCCTCTCTCTCTTCCTTTGTCTCCCGATTTTGAAGTTCTTCACTTCAAACAAAGACAAGGAGAAAACTTAAAAGATGCTTGGTACAGGATGATAGAATCCTATCGTAATTGCACTACAGAGGGAGATTTCAAGATTTTACTTCGTAATTTTTATGTTGGGCTAACCATGTCCCATAGACAACTCTTGGATTTGCCGCTAAAGGGAGTTCTATTGAAATTGATCCCAGTATTGCGTATGAGATTATATAGGGAATAGTAGGAGTACTACCCCCACAAAAGGGACTACATCATACTCAAGAAGGAACCCAAGTTTTTGAGAAAATAAGCGAAGTAACTAAAATTTTGCAAAAATCTCTTGAACCTCTTAAAAATGTTAGTGGGAACCTTCACCGCATGAATATGTTGATCACTCTTTGCAATAAGCGGTTGGATGCCCTAGATCTAAAAATCTCCGAGTATGAAGGTTAACATAAAGAACCTCCCTGATTCGAGCATTACTCCATTAAAAAGATAAAGGCCAAAGATGACAATACCTAGATCTATTCTTACCTTTATGCCTAGCTAGGGGCGTTAAATGATAGCGCTTATTGGGAGGCAACCCAATTTATTTTTGTTCTTTGCTTTTTGCTACTATTTAGTAATAAATAATTCATCTAGCTTCTGTTTAGATGTGGTTTTATGTTTTAATTAGTGTTTGTGCCAAGTAGAACCTTTGGGAAGACTTGGGTGAAGTCTTCTTGATCTTGTCAGTAAAAATGTAAAGTTTTGCGCTCACGAGATTAGCTACCATTGTTTACTAGAGAGTGCTTTTAGGTTGATTCTTTTTTCAGATGATTAATAGAAAAATTCCTCAGGTAGACCAATTTATTTCAGTATTTTTGGAGTTCCAGAAATACTCGAACACGTCAGTTACTACAAACAGTTCTGTTTTGACAGATTCTGTTTTTCGTGTGTTGTTTGCTTATTTTGATGAATCTGTGAGTAGTATCGGGGGGTATGAACCATAGAGAAGTTGGAATACAGTAGGTTTAACACCAATATAAATAAAGAATGAGTTCATTACAGTACCTTAAAGTGGTGGTTTATTTTCTTATACTAACAGAGCTCATGAGATTTTCTGTTGAAGTTTTGTGTTGTGAAGTTTTCAAGTTTTTGGGTAAGGATTATATGGATTTTGGAATAAGGAGTGGCAAGAGCCTAAGCTTGGGGATGCCCCAGGCACCCCAAGGTAAAATTCAAGGACAACCAAAGTTTAATCTCGGGATGCCCTTAAGGCATCCCTCTTTCGCCTTCATCTATCAAGAACTTTACTTGATGCTATATTTTTATTCACCACATGATATGTGTTTTTCTTGGAGCGTCTTGTATGATTTGAGTCTTTGCTTTTTAGTTTACCACAATCATCCTTGATGTACACACCTTTTGGGAGAGACACGCATGAATCGGAATTTATAAGAATACTCTATGTGCTTCACTTATATCTTTTGAGCTAGATAATTTTGCTCTAGTGCTTCACTTATATCTTTTTAGAGCACGGTGGTGGTTTTATTTTATAGAAATTATTGATCTCTCATGCTTCACTTATACTATTTTGAGTGTCTTTTAGAACAGCATGGTAATTTGCTTTGGCTATAAAACTAGTCCTAATATGATGGGCATCCAAGATGGGTATAATAAAAACTTTCATATAAAGTGCGTTGAATACTATGAGAAGTTTGATGCTTGATGATTGTTTTCAGACATGAGGATGGTGATATTAGAGTCATGCTAGTAGATTAATTGTGAATTTGAGAAATACTTGTGTTGAGGTTTGCAAGTCCTGTAGCATGCACGTATGGTAACTGTTGTGTAACAAATTTGAAGCATGAGGTGTTTCTTTGATTGTCTTCCTTATGTGTGGCGGTCGGGGACGAGCGATGGTCTTTTCCTACCAATCTATCCCCCTAGGAGCATCCGCGTAGTGCTTGGTTTTGATGACGTGTAGATTTTTGCAATAAGTATGTGAGTTCTTTATGACTAATGTTGAGTCCATGGATTATACGCACTCTCACCTTTCCGCCATTGCTAGCCTCTCTAGTACGGCGCAACTTTCGCTGGTACCATAAACCCACCATTTACCTTCCTCAAAACAGCCACCATACCTACCTATTATGGCATTTTCATAGCCATTCCGAGATATATTGCCATGCAACTTTCCATCGTTCCGTTTATTATGACACGCTTCATCATTTCATATTGCTTTGCATGATCATGTAGTTGACATTGTATTTGTGGCAAAGCCACCATTCATACTTTTTCATGCATGTCACTCTTGATTCATTGCACATCCCAGTACACCGCCGGAGGTACGTGTCGGTGTCAAAACCGGCGGATCTCGGGTAGGGGGTCCCGATCTGTGCGTCAAGGCTGATGGTAACAAGAAGTAAGGGACACAGGTATTTACCCAGGTTCGGGCCCTCTCGATGGAGGTAAAACCCTACTTCCTGCTTGATTAATATTGATGATATGGGTAGTACAAGAGTAGATCTACCACGAGATCGTAGAGGCTAAACCCTAAGAGCTAGCCTATGATGGTATGATTGTAATTGTGATCGACCTTCTAAGGACCAACCTCTCCAGTTTATATAGGCACCGGAGAGGGCTAGGGTTTACAGGAGTCGGTTACAAGGAAGGAAATATAATATCCGGATCGCCAAGCTTGTCGTCCACGCCAAGGAAAGTCCCATACGGACACGGTCCGAAGTCTTGAGTCTTGCATCTTCACGCTTCAATAGTCCGGACGTTGTACACAGTCCGGCTGTCCGGATACCCCCTAATCCAGGACTCCCTCAGTAGCCCCTGGACCAGGCTTCAATGACGATGAGTCCGGCGCGCAGTATTGTCTTCGGCATTGTAGGGCGGGTTCCTTCTTCGAATACTCCAAAGTGCTTGTTACGGCAAATAGTGTCCGGCCTCCAATCAATGTTGTGCTCCTCGGCTTCGGTGCCTTAGTAATGACCATCTCCACGTGTCGAGGGAATGCGAGGAGTCGAGGCATTTTTGCATTTGCCACCCTCGATCCTCCGGGCGAACCGCCTATTTGAAGGGACGGGGATTCTCAGATCCAAACCCCACTCTCCCTCCCAGAGCCAACATCCAACAGAGCGCTCCGCGAAAAGCCATTCCAACATGGCCGGCCGTCGCAGCTCTTCTGCTTGCCCTTCTTGTTCCAATTCGGGGGATTGGGGAGAGTGTTCATTTCCTCATAGTCGTTTGACAAAGTTACAGACCCAAGGGTTTCTCCGACCGGCGTTCATGGTCTCCGTCCGAGCTGGAATAGCCACTTATGACGGAGGAGACCAAGCTGAGGGATCTCCTAACCCATGTCCGGAGGAGCGTATATGTCTGATCCCTCATCTACTGAGGGGTGTTGGGTTCCCTATCCACCCTTTTCTTCGCGGGCTCCTGGAGTTCTACGGCCTCCGATTACGATCTTACCCCTGCCTGCTCTGCACATAGCGGGTATGTTGCCCTGTCTTGAGCTGTTTTTAGGCTGCGAACCACACTTCGGATTATGGCGAGCTGTTGCCTCGTCCCCCGCACCTGTGGGGAGTCCCTATGTCAAGTGGGCGGGGCGAAGTATGGCGCATTGCCGAGACCGGATACCTATCCGCACTCCTAAGGAGGCACCAAAAACCGGCCTTGAGTGGTTTTATATAAACAACGTCCCCCTTCCGGATCCAGTACGGACAGGTCTCCGCGAGTTCAGCAACGCCCCGCCGAGGGCACGCCTAAGCTGGCGCCCCCGGGGTCCTCAAGAAGAGGACAGGAGGGAAATATTCCTCCCGATGGACATGATAAAGTTACTGGCCAAATCTGGACTGACGATAGTTGAGGTTATGGTGATATGCATAAGACGACGCCTCCAATATTGGGGGAAGCCCATGTGGCATTTAAACGGGGAAGACGACGCCTCCCGCTGCGGCCGTAAAGGTCCGAACTCCGCTGCCGCTCTGGCAAGGATATTGTTCGATCTGTACAAAGGGGAAGAGGAGGAATTCCTTCGCATAAAAACGCGGGACAAATTCTCCATGTACAACCCCCCAGCGTGGGTAAGTTGTCATTCTTTTTTCCCGCTTTGCTCTAGCGTTCTTCTGCTAAGATTACTTGCATCAATGCTTCTGGGCAGGAATTAAGGAGGGCCATAGAAGGAATCTTCAGCCCCTCCCCGCAACCAGAGGACCCTAGAAGGGCCCTAGATCCGGGACTTAAAGTGGATCCGGATATCACTGTGGAGCTTGTCAACGGGGTATTTTATCAGGAGAGCTGGGATGGCGCCCTAGTGGCCATGACGGCCAACTACCCTGGACTGCTCCCCTCTTCATGTGTAAGCCAAACTAGGAAGCCATGTCCTTCGAAGAGGACTCCCCCCAGGTTTTTATAATTTACCCTTGAGGCGTCGTTCTATTTGCAGAAACGACGGTCGGAGCGAGGGGCCGAGCCCCTAGGGATTCGTCAACCACGGGCGTCCTGATCGGGCAGGCTCAAGAGGAAGGAGGTGAGGGTTGACACACCGCTACAGAGGTAAAAGAATAACCTGCCATGTAATTATAGAATTTAAAATATGACAGCACCCTTCGTGTCTGGCAGGAAGAAGAATAACCGGACTATATCCGGAGACCCTACCAATCACGCCTCCACCAGCCGGATTGCAGAACCGAGAGCGCCATGAATCACAGGCGCCGACGGGCCGTACTTCGGAACAACATCTTTTCCAAAGAGGCGTTTAATACCTTCAATTCGGGCGGACGCCAGTCGTCCAAGCTGCTCGGGCGGGCTTGCTCAAGCGACAAACCAGATACCAAAGACATACGGGTGAGGAATTTTGATAAGTATGTATAGCAAGAGCCCACGAGACTTGAAACGGTTGAAACAACAGTTTTAAGGATCAATTTATGTACAGGTCCTTGTAGAGAAGAACGAGCAATTGTTTCGGGACCTGGAGGACTGCAAGGCCGAACCGAGGGCCGCAGTTGCCAAGTTAGAGGAACCCCAAAGGCCCCCATCTGGTAACAATTATCACAATTGTGCGAAGATGCACCAGTTGGATAATATGACAAGTCAATGTAAAATTCTGCAGACAATCCCGGGTGAATCCGAGGGCGTAGGGAGAGGACGCGTCGCATCTCAAAAAGCAGCTAGAGGTCAAGCGAGCGCATTCTTACGCGAGTTAGGCGGGAGAAGAACGATCTTCAAGATGCCAAAGTCCAGCTGGACGTGGAGTTAAAAGATCTCCGCGCTCAGCTGGCGGACTCCATGAAGGAGAACAAGAGACTTTGACGCGGCATTTACAGTAAGTGCCTAGACGAAGTGTTGTACAGTTCGGCAAGGAAGTATATTGAAAGAATTTTGCTTGGAGGAATGTTAGCGGGTCGCCCTGAGGAGGAGATGCCCTCATCTGCAAATGATTTACTACAAGACCTTTCGCGACTGCACTAGCGAGCTCGACAAGTGATGTAGGGTGTTGCTCAGGCTTTGTGGCCATCAAGCCTACTGCCGAATGGCATGGGAGAACTTGCGGACCTGCTTCAAGGAGCCCGGCGGCGCTTCCGTCTATGGAAGATATCAGCATGTCGGCAAGGAGCAAGAGAAGCCTGGGCAATGGTGAAGACACGCTACACCAAGCTGGACCCGAACCATATGGCCGAAGTGGGACCGACGGGGCTCGATGGGCAAGAAATTCCCGTTAGTCTGGTGTATGACTAGGTAGCGTTAGCCGCTAAGTATTCTCAATAGGATTGTAAGCTAGATAGCCTGTTGGATGGTATAGAAGAGGAATGTAATCAGTCCAAATAACTGTGTAATTTAATGGGCATGATTAGCCCCTAGCCGGATTAAAATCATTTGTCATGGCGGACCTTTTCGCTTCAGCCCCCGGATCCTATAGTCCGGATGTGTCCGAATACCCGCCAGCTATACAAAACCGGGTATGCGTGGAAACAAGGCGTAGGGGTCATAAGTGCTTGAAATGCATAAGTACCCAACTAGTTATGTTATATTACATGGATAGTAAGAAACATCTTCCAGAGAGAATAGTTCCGTTAGGGGTTCCTTTCCCTGGGTACGCATGTGACTATGCACATGTCCGGACTACGAACGATGGCGCAGGATACAAGACTTCTGGGGATTTATGTTATGATAAACTAATACATCTTTTGTTCACCGACCGAATATTCTCTTAAGGAAGCTAGCTTTCGGCTTCACCCAGTCTGAGGTACACATCCCGGCTGAACCGGCAAGAATAATCGCAGAGGTGCTCCCCTTATGCCCTAGCCAAATTAACGAGAACGTGGGGCATAAACACAAGAGCCAGCAACCCAGCTTGGCAACATCTTAAGTCATATCGGTGCATATAATGGTGAAGAAAAGGCACATATGGAAAAAGAATGCATATGCGACGGGCGAGAAAGCCATGTGAGTAATCATTTTTAGCTTCCGTATAGGAAGCCACCGAATATTGCTTACACACTTAGTGCGGCCGGAGTGATCCGAAATCTGCAATCGTATTGAATACTTTGTGTGAAGAGAGAAAAGGTCGAGAAAGGAAAAGGGATGGGGCATAATTAAAAGGGAGGGGTTAGGAGGCGAACATCGTGTTCGGGCGCTAGGCGAGAATCTCCGTAGTCTTGCCGCGTTCCATGGGTTCGGCTCGAGTCATTATCGAATGCATTACGTGGCGGTACGCTCCTCCGGTGAGAACTTTGTCAATGATGAAGGGACCCTCCCACTTGGGTTTGAGTTTGTCCTTCTTCTTCTCCGGTAGTCGTAGAACGAGCTCGCCAATATTGTAAGTTTTGGCCCGCACTTCTCTGCTTTGGAATCGTCGAGCCTGCTGCTGATAGAACGCTGATAGAGGCGAGGGTGTCCCGATCTTTCGATGAGATGATAACTATCGATTTGGTGGAGACGACTTTGACGATCCGACTACAAACGTGCACGACGTTGCGCCTTAGCAATCGCTAAACCAACTCCGAGAGGTTATTGACCACGCCGGAGCACGATCAACTCCGACCACGAAGGTCTATTCCTGCAAGCAATCAAAGAACAAGCAAGAATATGATAAAGCAATCTGAATATTGCGAATATATATGAAGTATTGATAATGGTGGGGATCCGTAAGCGGTCTTGGTCTGGTCGTTGGACACAAACAAAGTACACGAAGTTGCAATGGCTAACTTTTAACTAAACAAATCCCAAGGAAAAAGCTAGTAGATGGATCTACTTATATAGGATCAAGGGGTGGCGGCCAAGGAGATGGTAGGACGTCCCAAGGCAGCCTAAAACTAACCCTAGGTCGTACAAGGCCAACGGGCCCAAGCGGAGGTGACGTAACACCTTTGGACTTGTAGTTTGACTCGGATTCTGCTGCAGCATCAGATTGTTTCGTCCATAACTCAACCCTCCGGACGAATTTGAAGGTGAATCCGATTGGGTTGGAAGGTGCACGAAATCTATTTTCCAACAAAAAAAGAATCACCCAATTTGGAGTCCGGATGAAAAAGTTATTGACGTTTTGAGTCAGGTATGTCTGTGCAGTCCGAATCTGAGTCCAGAACGTGAGAGACTTCGACTCTATCTTCTCTTGGTCCAAAAGTGACGTGAGAGGACTTTTTGAACAGCACCTAAACTTCTCCTTTTCCCTTATCTTCATATGTGTATTGTACAAATGTCCCATACACCTACAATTAGACAAAACACAAAAGTATGTGATGTATTTTTGTTCGGATAACATAAATAGATTATTGAATAGTTTGCACTAGAAATCACCGACAAATATGCATGTATGCAATATTTTTGGTCTTATCCAAGGTAGTCATGTCCTCATCATCCTCCCCTTCTTGAAAACAAAGCCGTCCTCGGCGTTGCTTAATCTGAAATGTGGCTAACAAAAATGACAAGGTGTACATGTTGTATATGTATATCGTCATCCATTTTTACTTCCCTTGATTTTTGCATATATGACACATGAATAGATGAGTAACTTGCATAGTTCATAAAATCTAAAGCCAAAACATTAGCACAAGAACTAGAAGGCATGAAAATATTGCAACTCAGTTTGCACATATAAGTGAAGCTCTTATTTATTTCAAAAGATTGATAATGTTCATCATTAAACCATCCCAACATTGGTGAATAAACCTTATTTGAATCAAATTTACATGCTACAACATGCTTAGATAAGCAAACATTCAATGAGTCATTTGACACAGAATCATCACCAAGATTAGAGGTCATATCAAAATGATTAAACATTGATTCTTTTGCATCAACAGTTAATTCAATGGGTGCTCTCAAAATTGTTGGTATTTCAGTTGTTTGATCACATGGCAAAGTCAAATTATCAACATAATCCTCTAAAATAGGTGGTGTGATCAAAGTAGTGGGTAGCTCAACACATGATGTATTCAAGTTAACTAGGCATGCATCATTCTCATGTAAAAGTGGAAAATCTGTACCTTTGTCATTACCTCTTATAGTCAACTCAGATGATGCAGCACTCTCGATGGTGATGTGTCACATGGTGGAGATGATGTAGTCCTCGCAACAACGGATGTGGTTGTCATAAATGCGCCTAGTAGTTGAATAAACATCTGTATCAACAGTTGGAATGTGCACCGTCGCTTGTTCTCCTTGTGGGCAACACGTCGTTTTATTTCCTGTTCAGCTTTGCAAGCAAGACGAAACAAATGGTCCATAGGATAACACTCTTCATGAATTAGTATCTCCTGAATATTATGGTTTAATCCTCCCCAAAATCTATCCATAAAATCTTCTTCACTTTCTTCTAAAAATGAGTGCAACAAGGTAGTTTGTAAATCATCATAATATTTTGTTACGGTGTCACTACCTTGTTTTAAATGTTCCAGTTTTTTAATCATGCCACGATTATAATAAACATCGACGAATCTATCTCTCATGACATGTTTTAAATCATCCCAAGTATTAGGTACATAATCAGGGTGTAACCGACAATATTCACTCCACCAAACTAGAGCATAACCAGTGAAAGAACCAACCGCAACCATAACTTTTTTACGTTCATCAAAATTATGGGAAGCAAATATATTATTTATGTCTAACTCCCATTCAATATATAAAGGAGGTCTAAACGGCCATTAAATGGTGGTATAGAAACATGAACCTGATCATGTGCATTTGGATGTTTGTGCACCTCTCGTGACGGTTGTGGTATTTGCATAGGTGGTGGCATGTCTCCGCGATCGACAAAGCCCATGAATTGACTCTGGATCCTGTCATGATTAGTAGAACAAGAAACAAAATCCAAAAATAATGTTCCTATAACTACTAGGATGTGGTGGTAAAAGCGCTCACGGTAAAGCAAATATCAATGTCTTACAAGTTCTTACCATGCAAAGGCGGTGATTGGCAACCAATGTGTCAAGTAACTCCGAATATTGAGTAAAGCGATTGCCGGGAGCGTCACGTATACACGGTGTAGAAATATGTGGAGCTGGGTTGGCTATATATGGTAGCAAAAGATTAGCAATAATCAATTCAAAGATGCAATGTTGAATAAGCGCTCAATGACGGCAGATCTTGTGCGGTCCTAGGCTAGACCGGACTAGAGACGCGAGCCTAGAACACTAATGAGGTCACGGCGTAGCACAACTAGCATCAATGAAGGATACTAAGTAGCTCTTGACAGCAAGATATAAGTGAAGATCCACAACGGTAGTGAAGATAATGATAAAAACAACTACCAAGCAGTGACATACAACAACTCTCTCTCCAACTTTCCTCTTCAAAAGTTTGAGCCAATTTTCTGATAAATTCTTTCAAAGAATGCTACTAACTCAGGCTTTCCAATGCAAAAAGAATCACTCAATTCCGAGTTGATATGAGGAGTCAAAGAATTCTAAAACTGGCACGAAAAATTGGAACAAGCTGTGTTCACGAACTTCAGAGGGCAAAAAGACCTATTTAGAAGCCGATTTTGAGGTGTCAAATAATGAACTAGCTTCTGTAACTATTTATATGCGGCTCGTTGCTAGCTTCAATTTGAATACTCACGGAGCCAAAACGGACTTCGTATGAGGAAGATACACCTGTTTTACTGAACAGTGCGCAAAACAGATTCCAATCCGAATTCAGGTACGAGATTGATTCTAGATAGATCCAATTTTTTTTTCTTCTCTCTTTTTTTTTCTCACACTTTTTTTCCTTTTTCTTTCTCCCTTTTTTTTCTCTGACTTTTTTTTTACTTTTTTTCTCTTTTTTTCTCTCTTTTTTTTCTCTTTTTCCAAAACAAACTAGATAAGATGCAGATTGGATCAAGCGAAGATGTGAATGACCTCAACTATGATTATGACAATGAATAGTGCGTAGCACGTGGTGGAAATTGATGGATGGTATGATGGACAGCGGAAGGGATAATGATGCAGCGGCGGCGTGACTAATGTGAACAGAACTCGAAACTCTAAAGGAACTAGACACTAAGACCAGCAACTCGACACGACGATGCAACCGATAATTCAATAATGCAAACAATGAAAAGAAAATTGCAAAGGCTTGGACTGGCTAGGACAAATGATGAATAGATCTAACTTTTCTGGTGGCCTTTTCTTGGACAATAGGTAAGAAAATAAATCGAATCTAGGGATAACTGGAAAATCTCACCGAGCAACCTGGAAACTGATACAACTTGATAGAGGCGAGGGTGTCCCGATCTTTCGATGAGATGATAACTATCGATTTGGTGGAGACGACTTTGACGATCCGACTACAAACGTGCACGACGTTGCGCCTTAGCAATCGCTAAACCAACTCCGAGAGGTTATTGACCACGCTGGAGCACGATCAACCTGACCACAAAGGTCTATTCCTGCAAGCAATCGAAGAACAAGCAAGAATATGATAAAGCAATCTGAATATTGCGAATATATATGAAGTATTGATAATGGTGGGGATCCGTAAGCGGTCTTGGTCTGGTCGTTGGACACAAACAAAGTACACGAAGTTGCAATGGCTAACTTTTAACTAAACAAATCCCAAGGAAAAAGCTAGTAGATGGATCTACTTATATAGGATCAAGGGGTGGCGGCCAAGGAGGTGGTAGGACGTCCCAAGGCAGCCTAAAACTAACCCTAGGTCGTACAAGGCCAATGGGCCCAAGCGGAGGTGACGTAACACCTTTGGACTTGTAGTTTGACTCGGATTCTGCTGCAGCATCAGATTGTTTCGTCCATAACTCAACGCTCCGGACGATTTTGAAGGTGAATCCAATCGGGTTGGAAGGTGCACGAAATCTATTTTCCAACAAAAAAAAATCACCCAATTTGGAGTCCGGATGAAAAAGTTATTGACGTTTTGAGTCAGGTATGTCTGTGTAGTCCGAATCTGAGTCCAGAACGTGAGAGACTTGGACTCTATCTTCTCTTGGTCCAAAAGTGACGTGAGAGGACTTTTTGAACAGCACCTAAACTTCTCCTTTTTCCTTATCTTCATATGTGTATTGTACAAATGTCCCATACACCTACAATTAGACAAAACACAAAAGTATGTGATGTATTTTTGTTCTGGATAACATAAATAGATTATTGAATAGTTTGCACTAGAAATCACCTGACAAATATGCATGTATGCAATATTTTTGGTCTTATCCAAGGTAGTCATGTCCTCATCAAACGCGGAACGGGCTTTTGCGACATCGCGCTCCTCCTCCAAGGCGTCCAAATTATCCTGCCGATCTAACTCGGCTTCCTTCTCTTCGTACATGCGTACGCGTGGCGAATCATGTATTATGTCGCAAGGTAATACTGCTTCCGCGCCGTACACCATAAAAATGGTGTGTATCCGGTAGTGCGATCTGGCGTGGTCCGTAGCCCCCAGAGTTCTGAGTCGAGCTCCTCCACCCAGTGCGTATCCGACTCTGTCAAGGATCGCACTAGCCTGGGTTTGATGCCGCTCATAATGAGACCATTTGCCCGCTCTACCTGGCCGTTAGTTTGTGGATGGTAGACGGAAGCATAATCAAGCTTGATGCCCATTTTTGCGCACCAAGTTTTCACTTCATCGGCTGTAAAATTTGAGCCGTTATCAGTGATGATGCTGTGGGGGACACCGTATCGATTATGCGACCCGGATATGAAGTCTATTCTTGGTCCGAATTCAGCCGTTTTGACTGGTTTAGCTTCTATCCATTTGGTGAATTTGTCCACCATGACCAATAAGTATTTCTTCTTATGGCTTTCCCCTTTAAGAGGTCCGACCATAACCAGCCCCCAGACCGCAAAGGGCCAGGTTATGGGGATTGTTTGAAGTGCGGTAGGGGGCATGTGACCCTAATTGGCAAAGAGCTGGCAACCGACGCAATGTTGGACAAGGTCTTGTGCGTCCGCTCGGGCCATCAGCCAATAGAAGCCTGTACGGAAGGCCTTGCTGCCTAATGCCCGAGCCGCGGCGTGGTGCCCGCCCAGGCCGGCGTGGATTTTAGCCAAGACCTGCTGCCCTTCCTCTTCGGAGATGCATCTTTGTAGTACTCCGGTAGCGCTTTTCTTGTAGAGTTCCCCTTCGTAGACCTTGTAAGCTTTAGAACGCCGAACGATGCAGCGCGCTTCATTTTGGTCTTCGGGGAGCTCCTGCCTATTTAGGTAGGCCAAGAAGGGCTCGGTCCACGGGGCGATTACAGCCATGACTTCGTGGGCCGAGGACGTTATTTCGGGGGTAGAACCTCCGACTATGTCTGATGGTTCGGAATCTGGGGATGTATTCGGATCCGTGCTAGTATTGCCAGATTCCCCTTCCCATACTACGGATGGCTTGAACAGCCCTTCTAAGAATATATTAGGTGGGACATGGTCGCGTTTAGCGCCGATGCAAGCGAGGACATCCGCCGCTTGATTGTTTTCTCGAGCCACATGGTGGAATTCGAGCCCCTCGAACCGAGCTGACATTTTGAGGACGACATTACGGTAAGCCCCCATTTTCGGGTCCTTGGCATCAAAATCTTCGTTTATCTGTGATATTGCGAGGTTTGAGTCCGCGCGCACCTCTAGGCGTTGAATGCCCATAGAGACTGCCATCCGAAGACCGTGCAACAGAGCCTCGTATTCGGCTGCATTGTTGGAGTCTGTGTATAATATTTGGAGGACGTACTAGACCGTGTCGCCGGTGGGAGATGTCAGGACTACCCCTGCTCCCAATCCGGCCAGCACTTTAGAGCCATCGAAGTGCATGATCCAATTTGAGTATGCGTCGTACTCTTTAGGGAGTTAAACTATCCATTCGGCGTGACGAAGTCAGCCAACACTTGCGACTTGATGGCCCGCCATGGTTTGTATGTTATGTCGAGCGGCGGGAGCTCAATAGCCCACTTGGCAATCCGCCCATAGCATCGCGGTTATTTATTATTTCATTGAGTGGTACTTGGAGGCCACCGTAATCGAACACTCTTGAAAGTAGTGTCATAGCTTCCGGGATGCCATGAACACCGCGTATGCTATTTTTTGATAGTGTGGGTATCGGGATTTGCATGGGGTTAGGACCGTGGACACGTAGTAGACTGGCCTCTAGAGCGGGTATTTGTATCCGTGAGCCTCTCGTTCAACGACGAGCACTGCGCTTACGACTTAATGCGTTGCAGCTATGTACAACAGCATAGGTTCATCAATATTCGGCGCTGTTAATACTGGATTACTGGCCAATAGGGTCTTTATTTCATCCAGTCCGGCCGCGGCTGCATCCGTCCATACGAAGTGTTTGGTGCGCCTAAGAAGGCGATAAAGCGGTAGTGCCTTTTCTCCTAACCTGGAGATAAAGCGGCTGAGAGCAGCCACGCATCCCGCTAGTTTTTGGATGTGCTTGAGGTCTGTTGGTATAGCCAACTGTGACAGAGCTCGGATCTTTGCTGGATTCGCTTCAATTCCTCTGTTGGAAACGATGAAGCCGAGAAGCTTCCCAAGGGGACGCCAAAAACGCATTTTTCCGGATTCAGCTTGATGTCGTATGTCCGGAGATTGTCAAATGTAAGCCTCAAGTCATCTATCAGGTTTTCGACGCGTCTTGTTTTTAGGACCACGTCGTCCACGTATGCCTCCACTGTTTTGCCGATTTGCTTTTCCAGGCATGTTTGAATCATGCGTTGTTGCACCGGCGTTCTTGAGCCCGAAAGGCATAGTGTTGAAGCAGAAAGGGACATATGGCGTTATGAAAGCTGTTGCAGCTTGGTCAGACTCTGCCATCTTTATTTTATGGTATCCAGAGTATGCGTCGAGGAAACACAGCGAGTCGTGTCCAGCTGTGGCATCGATGATTTGATCGATGCGAGGGAGGGGAAAGGGATCCTTGGGGAAAGCCTTGTTGAGGTCTTTGAAATCGACGCATAGGCGCCAGGATTTATCCTTCTTTGGCACCATCACCAAATTTGCCAGCCAATCCGGATGTTTAATATCTCTAATAAATCCGGCCTCGAGTAGCTTGGCTAACTCTTCCCCCATTGCCTGTCGTTTGGGCTCTGAGAACCGCCTTAGGGTCTGCTTGACTGGTTTATATCCTTTCAGGATATTAAGGCTGTGTTCGGCCAGTCTGTGTGGGATGCCTGGCATGTCCGATGGGTGCCAGGCGAAAATGTCCCAATTCTCGCGTAGGAAATCTTGAAGTGCGGCGTCAATCGCGGGGCTCAGCTGTGTCCCGATGGAAGCTGTCTTCATGGGGTCCGTTGGGTGGACCTGTAATTTGACTATCTCGTCTGCAGGTTTGAATGAGGTGGACTTGGGTCGTTTGTCGAGTATTACGTCGTCCCTGTCCACGGTGGCCCGTACTACTGTTAATTCCTCGGCTGCTAGGGCTTCGGATAATGCCTCCAAGGCTAGAGCTGCGGTTTTATTTTCGGCACGAGGCGCAACGTCCGGATCACTGGCTAGAGTGATTATTCCATTGGGTCCGGGCATTTTAAGCTTCATGTACCCATAATGGGGTACAACTTGAAAGCTTGTGAACACGTCCCGCCCTAGAAGGGCGTGGTATCCGCTGTTAAAAGGAGCCACCTGGAATGTGATTTCCTCGGACCTATAATTCTCCGAGGTACCGAATACCACATCGAGTGTGATATTTCCCTTTTGCGCTTCCCGGGTAGGGACAATTCCCCTGAAGGTCGTGCCGCTTCGTTCAATGCGGCTTTTATCAATCTCCATCTTGCTGAGCGTTTCTTCATAAATCAGATTTAATCCGCTTCCACCGTCCATGAGTACTTTGGTGAGCCGAAAGCCATCTACGATCAAACTAAGGACCAGAGCGGCTGGTGCCCGGACAGCCCGGAATCGAGGTTCATCACTGGCATTAAAAGTTATAGCAGTGTCGTTCCAAGGGTTTATTTTTGCCACACGATAAATTTCAGCGGAGCTTCGGCGAGCTCGCTTGCGCCTATTGTTTGAGGCGAAAGTCTCGAATCTTATTAGTACCATATTGTGTTCAAGCGGGATGTTGTTCCGCTTTATGGCCCACAAGAAGATCCTCGCCACTTTTTGCCACCTGCCGGAGTATCCAACATGCCTTAAGGCTATGAGTAGGTGTTGTATCCGGAGTACTGTGGAGCTTACATGGCCCGTCGAGCCATTCTTCCAATATGGATCTCCGCCCTTGCGTGGGCTATGGTTTCTTGGGGGTTGGGTCGGACGACTTACGAGAGTTCGTCCGTTTAGTTCGGACAAAGGTTTTGGCGAGAGCGATTATCCCAAAATTCTGTTTGGGTCTTCCAAGCGCTCTCCATCGCAAAGTACTTCCGTACTATGGTTGCCAAGTCCGCGAAGCGTACTATGTCGCGGCATCTTATAGCATTGAGGAGTCCTTCGTCCGTGCAGTTTTTGCAGAAAAGTGAGACCATGTCCTTTTCGCGGCAGACCCTGACCTTGTTAAGCGCAAGGAGGAATCTGGCCCAGTAGCGATGTACGGTTTCCTTGGACTCTTGCCTGATGCGGGAGAGACAGTTTATGTTCAGTTTAGGGTCCGGATTTTGATCCGATCTATCGCCTAAGCTGGGCGGTCCCGAGCTAAACAAATTTCGGGATCCGGTGCCCAATTTCTTTGGCCCTATGCCCGACTCTAAGTCCGGGACCTGGGTCAGGTTTTCCTTTGAGCAGGCCTTTGGCTCAAGGAGTTCGGTGATCCGAACACAACTTGTCCTCAAAGTCGAGGGGCAATCCGCGTGTGGTTCCTCCACTATCGCTATCTCATGGGTGGCCGGCGGGGACCTGATGTCCCTTTGGTCGGGTTTAAGCCCAATCCGGTCGTAGTCTGTAGCGACTCCCATAGCGGCGATGCGATCCAAGAGTTCGTTAAGGGAGGAGAGCTCCATTGGATCCATCTGTTCGGCAAGTTCCGGACTGACACGAAGGTTATGATTGATGACCCGAGAAGTCATCGTCGGCGCCACCGCCGATGGGGCGGCCATGATAAAGCCGCCGAGCCGGAGCGTCTGGCCTACAGCCAGAGCCCCCTCCAAAGTAATGCCATCCTTGAGAATAAGACGAGTCATCGAGCCTGATGGCGACGACACAGAGGAACTCTCAATGAAAGCACCAATGTCGGTGTCAAAACCGGCGGATCTCGGGTAGGGGGTCCTGATCTATGCGTCAAGGCTGATGGTAACAAGAAGTAAGGAACACAGGTGTTTACCCAGGTTCGGGCCCTCTCGATGGAGGTAAAACCCTACTTCCTGCTTGATTAATATTGATGATATGGGTAGTACAAGAGTAGATCTACCACGAGATCGTAGAGGCAAAACCCTAAGAGCTAGCCTATGATGGTATGATTGTAACTGTGATCGACCTTCTAAGGACCAACCTCTCCGGTTTATATAGGCACCGGAGAGGGCTAAGGTTTACACGGAGTCGGTTACAAGGAAGGAAATATAATATCCGGATCGCCAAGCTTGCCTTCCACGCCAAGGAAAGTCCCATCCGGACACGGGTCGAAGTCTTGAGTCTTGCATCTTCACGCTTCAATAGTCCGGACGTTGTACACAGTCCGGCTGTCCGGATACCTCCTAATCCAGGACTCCCTCAGTACGCATATAGAGTCATATTTTGTTCTAAGTATCGAGTTGTAATCCTTGAGTTGTAAATAAATATAAGTGTGATGATCATCATTATTAGAGCATTGTCCCGTGTGAGGAAAAAAAAGAGGCCAAGGAAGCCAATGAAAAAAAAGAGTGGCGAAAGAAGCCAAACAAAAAAAAGAGAGAAAAAGAGAGAAGGGACAATGCTACTATCCTTTTTCCACACTTGTGCTTCAAAGTAGCACTATGATCTTCATGATAGACAGTCTCTAATTTCATTGCTTTCATTTACTAGTGGGAATTTTTCATTATAGAACTTGGCTTGTATATTCCAACGATGGGCTTCCTCAAAATGCCCTAGGTCTTCGTGAGCAAGCAAGTTGGATGCACACACACTTAGTTTCTTTTGTTGAGCTTTCATACATTTATAGCTCTAGTGCATCCGTTGCATGGCAATCCCTACTCAGTCACATTGATATCTATTGATGGGCATCTCCATAGCACATTAATACGCCAAGTTGATGTGACACCATCTTCCTCTTTTTTGTCTTTTCCACAACCACCATTCTATACCACCTACCGTGCTTTGTCCATGGCTCATGCTCATGTATTGTGTGAAAGTTGAAAAAGTTTGAGAATACTAAAGTATGAAACAATTTCTTGGCTTGTCATCGGGGTTGTGCATGATTTGAACATTTTGTGTGACGAAGATGGAGCATAGCCAAACTATATGATTTTGTAGGGATGAACTTTCTTTGGCCATGTCATTTTGAGAATACATGATTACTTTGTTAGTATGCTTGAATTATTATTATTATTATGTCAATATTAAACTTTTGTCTTGAATCTTTCGGATCTTAAAATTCATGCCACAATAAAGAAAATTACGTTGATAATTATGTTAGGTAGCATTCCACATCAAAAATTCTTTTTTTTATCATTTACCTACTCGAGGACGAGCATGAATTAAGCTTGGGGATGCTTGATACGTCTCCAACGTATCTATAATTTTTTATTATTCCATGCTATTATATTACCTGTTTTGGATGTTTAATGGGCTTTAATATGCTCTTTTATATTATTTTTGGGACTAACCTATAAACCGGAGGCCTAGTACCAATTTATATTTTTTTTGCCTATTTTAGTATTTCGCAGAAAAGGAATAGCAAACGGAATGAAACCTTCGCGATGATCTTTCTTGGACCGCAAGCAATCCAGAAGACTTGGAGTTGAAGTCTGGAACTCTACGAGGCGGCCACGAGGCAGGA
Source organism: Aegilops bicornis (assembly GCA_021605145.1). Taxonomy (NCBI): domain Eukaryota; kingdom Viridiplantae; phylum Streptophyta; class Magnoliopsida; order Poales; family Poaceae; genus Aegilops; species Aegilops bicornis. The sequence continues at coordinate 286,667,630 of CM038673.1, read as the reverse complement.
GGGCGCACCCCCACCCTCGTGGGCCCCTCGTAGGTCCACCGACGTACTTCTTTCGCCTATATATACTCTTATACCCTATATCGATCAGAGAGAGCCACGAAACCACTTTTCCACCGGCGCAACCTTCTGTACCCGTGAGATCCCATCTTGGGGCTTTTTCCGGTGATCTGCCAGAGGGGGAACCGATCACGGAGGGCTTCTACATCAACACCATTGCCTCTCCGATGAAGTGTGAGTAGTTTACCACAGACCTTTGGGTCCATAGTTATCAGCTAGATGGCTTCTTCTCTCTCTTTGATTCTCAATACAAAGTTCTCCTCGATGTTCTTCGAGATCTATTCGATGTAATACTCTTTTGCGGTGTCTTTGCCGAGATTCGATGGACTCCGTTTGCCGAGATCCGATGAACTGTGGATTTATGAACAAGATTATCTATGAATATTATTTGGTTCTTCTCTGGATTCTTATATGCATGATTTGATATATTTGCAAGTTTCTTCGAATTATCGGTTCAGTTTGGCCTACTAGATTGATCTTTCTTGCAATGGGAGAAGTGCTTAGCTTTGGGTTCAATCTTGCGGTGTCCTTTCCCGATGTGATGAGGGCAGCAAGGCATGTATTGTATTGTTGCCATCGAGGATAAAAAGATGGGGTTTATATCATATTGCTTGACTTTATCCCTCTACATCATGTCATCTTGCTTAATGTGTTACTCTGTTCTTATGAACTTACTACTCTAGACGCATGCTGGATAGCGGTCGATGGGTGGATTAATAGTAGTAGATGCAGAATCATTTCGGTCTACTTGACACAGACGTGATGCCTATATTCATGATAATTGCCTTAGATATCTTCATAACTATGCGCTTTTCTATCAGTTGCTCGGCAGTAATTTGTTCACCCACTGTAACACATGCTATCTTGAGAGAAGCCACTAGTGAAACCTATGGCCCCCGGGTCTCTTTCTTATTATATTGCATCTCTTTTATTTACATCGCATCTCGTTTACTATTTTGCAATCTTTACTTTCCAATCTATTGAACAAAAATAGCAAAAATATTTACTTTACTATCTTTATTAGATCTCAGTTTTGCGTGTGACCGTGAACAGTGACAACCCCTTTATCGCATTGGTCGCAAGGTTCTTGATTGTTTGTGCAGGTACTAGGTGACTTGTGCGTTGTCTCCTACTAGATTGATACCTTGGTTCTCAAAAACTGAGGGAAATACTTACGCTACTTTGCTGCATCACCCTTTCCTCTTCAATGGAAAACCAACGCATGCTCAAGAGGTAGCATTTGACCCGACCATGGTCAGGCATCTGTAGAGGAATAATAGAACTCGGCAGTTTCTCTTTCAAGAAGATCACAACTGTAAAACTGTGTATAAGCAAGAGTTTATGAACAATCAAGAAAACAGCTCGTACCATGAGTTTCTCGACACAGTTGGGCCTGTTCAACGACTGCAAAAGTGGCACACATATCCCACATGGCCTTCCACCATTGAAACACCCCACAAGGACCTCAAGACGATCAATAAAGTGTAGGAACTTGTGGATGTCGTCCCAGTCAACTTCAGTGCCATCAGTAATAGTTGAGTTCTTATAGAATAACAAACGAGTAGCTTGCTTAAGTTTGAAAAAACCTACACGTGCCACCAATTATAAGAAATATTAGTTAGAAGTAGCATCTTCGTGAGAGATTCGTTGCTACTTCTAAAGTTAAATTGTGATTAGTTAGACATAATAGGTGGATTAAGAAGTAATCGAGGCAACAAGAAAGAACCAGATACAAAACTAACATGGATGAACAATTGGAACGACGTCGGGTTGGAAGATCACATTGAAGATGAGACCAGGTTCTTCTATTTCCATCAACATTCGTGCACCAACTTTCGGTCCGTAACACTTGAGAAAGTTTATCCAAGTTCGGCCATAAAAAAGCAGGGATCTTCTTGGTTCATGAACCCAACTCGGAACTTATATCCATGGCTTGTCTTCAATGTGACCATTAAACTGGTGTATTCAGTTATGGCAAGGTCGAGCATCTCGAGTATATGTTTTCTGGCAGAGCAAGGAATGCACTACAGGAAAAAAAATATGAGAACACAATGTATTCCCTATTCAAATCTAGGAATAATTTCCTCCTTCACGTCAGTGTTGACCATGGTACTAGTACCTTTTATCCAAATATAGGAATCCAAATTTCCAAATTAGTCAACAACATGTTCAAAAAACCCCATCCTCCCGGATAGAAAAGAGGATTCTAGGAACATACTGTGCGTGTTTTAAAATCCTATTTTAGGATGAGAAGGAACAAGTGTGGCGTCTCACCGAGGGCGTAGAAACCTGTAGGGTCCTTGCACTTTGTGCACTGCAAATGAAAAACACTATATTCAGTAGGAAGAAAAATGCATCAACGGCGGTGGCTGCCATCCTAGGATTACCCGCGACCAAGGGACCTGGATTTATCGGGGATGGATGAGGAATTCGTACTTGGTTCTCCATGAGAAAACCCTATGCAATCGCCGAGAGGGGGTTTTCTCTGAACAAGCAGACGAGGGAGAAGGGGATTGAAAATATTGCTGCTTCGTCCGTCTAGCTTATTGCTAAAGCTGGAAAGGTGGGGTTTTTTGTGATTTGACGGCTCATTGGGAATTACTGCGGCGCTACGACTGGGGTGAATCTACCATGCAGTTGTGCACTCTAATTTGGTGCATGCCACGTGGACCCCATTGCCGGATGCCCCATATATCAGCGAAAGTAAGTAGAAAGGTAGGAGTTACTAGTTACACATAAATATTTTTTTGACAGAGAGATACTCCTATGTAAAGAAATATAAAAATCTTTTATATCACAAGTTTATACATAAGAAAATTCAAGGGGAATATATATAACACATATATATAACCTAATTATAGAAAACAGAGTTGATGATGACGGTGTGCCTGCCATCCTACAATATAGGCCGTCCGATTTATATCTGACGGATAGGAAGGAAACTATGGCAATTTTGCAAAAAGGTACCCACACACCTCTCCACGTTTGCAAATAAGGCCTTCCCTCGTTCATCCTTTTCTCACACGAGATAAACTACTCATACAAATACATCTTGCTGTTACGTGCAACGCACGGCCATCTTGCTAGTATAACATAATATGGGGGTTCAACTGAGAATATAATACTTAGACAAGCTCACGGTTCTGGACTTTGGGCCACAGGCTGGTGGGCCTGCATCTTTGGGGGCCCATGTGTTCTACCTCAGCGCTTTTCATATTGCAAGCGATCGGTACGACGCTGGTTTTAGATTCTGCCGGAAGGAGAATACAGAAAATTGAATAAAGCACGACAGCTGTTAGAATGAAATCGAACGACAGTTCCTAACCAGCAATCAGAGTTGCAATTCTATCAATGATACACTGCATGATAAATAATACTATCGTACTACTTATACACACAGTACACTTGTTTCACCATGCCAGATTATTACACCAAAATCTCTCGGACGATAGATCAGTTCGCCAGTTGCGTGCTGCTACTGAAGAATTTCAAAGTTGATTTGGACCAGCTCTTCTTGCCGTGAAATTTCGATTTTGACATCATCGCCTACCGCAAGATATGATTTAGATTTAAACCTTGACCATCCTTTAGCATGAATCATTCACACCAAGGCTGCGCATGGTAAGAGAAACTTGGCCACAGTTGCCCGGATTGTTGAACGACTCCCTCATTGCTCTAGGAATTGTCTGTTTGCAAACAAGAAGACATACACAAACAGTTAGATCAACACAGTGAATCATGTGAAACAACATGGAAAGAAAAAAGAACGAAGCACTTGGGTGGCCAATCCTTACCAAGAAGGTGGTGATGTCGGTTTGTGTAAGGACTTTGGTATATGTAGTGCGAACTGCAGCCTAGTCTGTTGCCGGTGCAACTGCTGGTCCCATTCCTGTTGCACGGGCCGGAGCAGATGCAAGTGCAAGTGTTGGTGCAGGTGTCGGAGCCATTGCTGGTGCCCGTGCCGGTGCGACGGGTAGTGCCGCTGCTGCTGCCGGAGATGGTGCTCCTTATAACGTTGGTGCCGGTGTCGAAGCAGGTGTCGATGCCTGATCCTTCGGTAGATCAGCCTGATCCGCTGACGCGGTCGGTGCCCAATCATCAGCTGGATCAGGCTGAGCTGCTACCGCTGTTAGTGCTAGAGTAAGTGTCGTCGGAGAAGGTGTCGGTGCACGATCCGTTGCTGAAGGTGGTACCGATGTGCGACACAGTAGCGATCGTGTCTGGTCTGCTATGATCAGCTTTGTAATTTGACTAGGCTTCATGACAGTGATCCAATCTTTTTCTTCATTTCTTTTAAACGCAAGGACTAATTGTGGCATGTTTGATAAATCAAACTGCAGTTCATCATAGGGCTTCAGCTTGTACTCAGACAACAGACTGATCCAATTGTTTCCAGTAATATAAGTGATGGACAGTGCCTTCGTTACTGACACGACATAAGAAGTGAAACATGCAAAAAATAACCATCGTAGAGCAAACCAAACAGTTTATTCTGTGATGAATGGTAAAACCTGGATCGTAAAATTGCAGCAAAAGGAAGAAAACATGACATTAAATCAATAAGATTTAGACAGTAAATCAATAAGATTTACTTGATGTGACACGAGTGAATTTTACGAGGAAATCACTATGTTGAAGTACTAAACGGAAGATTGATCATCCAACTACGCATGGCATGCAGGCCCCCACCTACTCCCACGAGCAGGACAGTCCAATGGTCGTGACAAATCGTATGGACCGAATATCCATGGGACTGGAAATCTTGGTGGGTGCGATAAACCCTGCAATGCATACTGATATTGGAGTCTAATCATAATTGATAAACCGTCCTCACAAAAAAGATGATTTGGATACTTCAAAATATACAGACCGAATTGAGTGGACAGACATTAACATAGACTATTCTCAGGACTCGCCACAAACCAAAAGCGACAGTACTAAACAATACACGGTTCAGCAATGGACTTCATGAGAGATGTCTACCTGCACCATCACCATCTCGTCAACCTTGGAGAACCTAATAGAGTGGTATTTCCACTCATAAACATGACGATGAACCACACCCTTCGTAATCGAAGGCAAGGCCAGGAAATTATTGTGGTCAAGTACAGCCTCGAGAGCACGCTTGACAACAATGCTACATGAAAACACTAGTTCAGGACACGTGGCGACAAGGACACAAAGCTAGATAGTTTCGCAGTAGAACTCATCCTCAGGTCTTCCAGTTCACACGGCATCACTTTGAGAAGAAATAGAGAAACCATGATATGAGAGGAATTAAGGAGACACAAAAGTTCAAGCTTGGGGATGCCCAAGGCACCCCAAGGTAATATTTCAAGAAGTCTCAAGCATCTAAGCTTGGGGATGCGCCGGTTGGCATCCCACCTTTATTCTTCAACAACTATCGGTTAGTATCGGTTGAGCCTAAGTTTTTTCTTCTTCACATGAGTTGTGCTATCCTTGCAATGTAGTTTTCTTTAGCTTTGCTTGCTGTTTGAATAAAGTACCAAGATCTGAATTCTTTAATGAGAGAGAGCCATACATAAATTGGAATTTGAATACTCAATGTGCTTCACTTATATCTTTTGAGCTTGATAGTTTTGCTCATAGTGCTTCACTTATATCTTTTGAGCGTGATAATTTTTGCTCTAGTACTTCACTTATATCAGCACAATGGTGGTTTTATTTTGAAGAAATATATGGACTCTCATGCTTCACTTATATTATTTTGAGAGTCGTTAATAGCATGGTAATTTGCTTAATGTTAATATACTTGGTGTTCAAGATATGTGAAACTTTCTTTTGAGTGCGTTGAATACTAAGATAAGTTTGATGCTTGATAATTGTTTTGAGATATGGAGGTGATAATATCAAAGTCATGCTAGTTGAGTAGTTATGAATTTAAAGAATGCTTGTGTTGAAGTTAGCAAGTCCCGTAGCATGCACGTATGGTTAAAGTTGTGTAACAAATTTGAAACATGAAGTGTACCTGGCTTGTGCATCCTTATGAGTGGCGGTCGTGACGAGCGGTGGTCTTTTCCTACCAATCTATCCCCTAGGAGCATGCGCGTAGTACTTGATTTTTATGACTTCTAAATTTTTGCAATAAGTATATGAGTTCTTTTGACTAATGTTGAGTCCATGGATTATCGCACTTTTACCTTTCCGCCATTGCTAGCCTCTTGATGCCGTGCATTGCCCTTTCTCACCTCGAGAGTTGGTGCAAACTTCGCCGGTGCATCCAAACCCCGTGATACGATACGCTCTATCACACATAAACCTCCTTATATATTCCTCAAAACAGCCACCATACCTACCTATTATGGCATTTCCATAGTCATTCCGAGATATATTGCCATGCACCTTTCCACCGTTCCGTTCATCATCATGACATACTTTACTTTTGTCATATTACCGTTGCATGATCATGTAGTTGACATCGTATGTGTGGCAAAGCCACCATGCATTATTTTTCATACATGTCACTCTTGATTCATTGCACCATCCCGACATCACGGAGGCATTCATATAGAGTCATATCTTGTTCTAGTTTCGAGTTGTAATCCTTATGTTGTAATCAATAGAAGTGTGATGATCATCATTATTAGAGCATTGCCCAAAAAAAAGAGAAAGGCCAAAAAAAGAAAGGCTCAAAAAAAAGAGAAAGGCCAAAAAGAAAAAAAGGAAGGCCCAAAAAAAGAAAATAAATAAAAAGGGCAATGCTACTATCTCTTTTTCCACACTTGTGCTTAAAGTAGCACCTTGTTCTTCATGTAGTGAGTCTCATATATTGTGCTTCAAAGTAGCACCATGTTTTTCATATAGTGAGTCTCATAAGTTGTCTTTCTATACTAGTGGGAATTTTTCGTTATGGAACTTGGCTTGTATATTCCTACGATGGGCTTCCTCAAATGCCCTAGGTCTTCATGAGCAAGCAAGTTGGATGCACACCCACTAGTTTTCTTTTGTTGAGCATTCATAGCTCTAGTGCATCTGTTGCATGGCAATCCCTACTCCTCATGTTGACATCAATTGATGGGCATCTCCATAGCTCGTTGATTATACTTGTCAATGTGAGACTTTCTCCTTTTTTGTCTTCTCCACACAATCCCCGTCATCATATTCTATTCCACCCATAGTGCTATACCCATGGCTCACGCTCATGTATTGCGTGAAGGTTGAAAAAGTTTGAGATTATTTAAGTATGAAACAATTGCTTGGCTTGTCATCGGGGTATAGAAGTTGGGAACATCTTTGTGTGACGAAAATGAAGCATAGCCTAACTATATGATTTTGTAGGGATGAACTTTCTTTTGCCATGCTATTTTGAGAAGACATGATTGATTTGATTAGTATGCTTGAAGTATTATTATTTTTATGTCAATATGAACTTTTGTCTTGAATCTTTCGGATCTGAATATTCATATCACAATTAAGAAGATTTATATTGAAATTATGCCAAGTAGCACTCCGCATCAAAAATTCTTTTTTTATCATTTACCTACTCGAGGACGAGCAGGAATTAAGCTTGGGGATGCTTGATACGTCTCCAACGTATCTATCATTTTTGATTGCTCCATGCTACTTTATCTACTGTTTTAGGCAATATTGGGCTTTATTATCCACTTTTATATTATTTTTTGGGACTAACCTATTAATCGGAGGCCCAACCCAGATTTACTGTTTTATGCCTATTTCAGTGTTTCGAGGAAAAGGAATATCAGACGGAGTCAAAACGGAACGAAATCAACTGGAGAAGTTATTTTTGGAAGGAAACCCACCTGATGGACTTGGACCCCACGCCAGAAGATACGGGAGGTGCTCACGAGGGTGGGGGCGCGCCCAGGGGGGTGGGTGCGCCCCCTGCCTCATGGGGCCCCCGTAGCTCCACGACGTACTCCTTTCACCCATATATATCGTCGTCCCCTAAAACCTCCAGAACAGAAGATAGATCGGGAGTTCCGCCGCCGCAAGCCTCCAGAGCCAAGAAAAACCAATTGGGACCCCTTTCCTGCACCCACGGAGGGGATCCATCTCTGGTGGCCATCTTCATCATCCCGACGCTCTCCATGACGAGGAGGGAGTAGTTCTCCCTCGGGGCTGAGGGTATGTACCAGTAGCTATGTGTTTGATCTCTCTCTCTCTCTCGTGTTCTTGAGGTGATACGATCTTGATGTATCCCGAGATTTGCTATTGTAGTTGGATCTTATGATGTTTCTCCCCCTCTACTCTCTTGTGATGAATTGAGTTTCCCCTTTGAAGTTATCTTATCGGATTGAGTCTTTTATGAGAACACTTGATGTATGTCTTGCCGTGATTATCTGTGGTGACAATGGGATATCATGTGCCACTTGATGTATGTTTTGGTGATCAACTTGCGGGTTTCGTGACATTGGGAACCTATGCATAGGGGTTGTACGCGTTCTCGACTCTCCGGTAGAAACTTTGGGGCACTCTTTGAAGTACTTTTATGTTGGTTGGATGGATCTGAGATTGTGTGATGCATATCGTATAATCATGCCCACGGATACTTGAGGTGACAATGGAGTATCTAGGTGACATTAGGGTTTTGGTTGATTTGTGTCTTAAGGTGTTATTCTAGTACGAACTCTTTTATGGATTGATCCGAAAGAATAACTTTGTGGTGGTTTCAGATTTCGACCATAATCTCTACGTTTGTTCTCCGCTATTAGTGCCTTCGGAGTGACTCTTTGTTGCATGTTGAGGGATTGTTATATGATCTATCTATGTTATTATTGTTAAGAGAACTTGCACTAGTGAAAGTATGAACCCTAGGCCTTGTTTCCTATCATTGCAACACCGTTTACGCTCACTTTTACCGTTCGTTACCTTGCTATTTTTATATTTTCAGATTACAAAAACCTATATCTACCATCCATTTTGCACTTGTATTACCATCTCTTCGCCGAACTAGTGCACCTATACAATTTACCATTGTATTGGGTGTGTTGGGGACACAAGAGACTTTTTGTTATTTGGTTGTAGGGTTGTTTGAGAGAGACCATCTTCCTCCTACGCCTCTCGCGGATTGATAAACCTTAGGTCATCCACTTGAGGGAAATTTGCTACTGTCCTACAAACCTGTGCACTTGCAGGCCCAACAACGTCTACAAGAAGAAGGTTGTGTAGTAGACATCACTCCTATTACTAGGCATGTGCAGTGGTTGATACGTTAGTACTACATAATCTTGTTGCTAGTGTAGTAAGATATGACGATAACAAATGATGTTGTGCGCATGTCAACTATATGAACAGTAATGTAACATAGTACCCCTTTTTTGACTGTCCGGTCGAGAATGAACGGTGAGATCAATGTTAACAGAATAGGTCTATGGCACACGGAGAGTACGGTGCTACAGCTCTCCATTGAACATGAACCATATGAAGCACGAATCAGTGTTAGGAAGGGTGTATGAAGGGTGCATGGGATGGGAGCGAAAGTTCCCTTCTCGACCCACTTTTGGGTGTTTGGGAGAGTGCATGAAGGGTGCATGAGTCCACACTAGTAGGTTAACACAAATACACTAGGAGCATGCATGAAGAGGGGTGCTGAGATGAGCGTGCACGAAGATGGAACAACTATATTGAGATGAGAATGCAACCAAACATACCCACACCCTTCGTGCTATAGTGATTGATCTGCACCATCTGAGTTTGATCCAACAGTCATGTTGCACTGACACATGGATATGCCCATGCAGAGGACGCCTAAACACCACCGGAGTCCCTCTGCTTCTCGAGGCGCACGACGTTGGTGTTGCAGGGTGCAACCGTCCGTAGAGCCCGCTCGGCCGACGGGAGCTACCACAAAGACGGCGTCCAATGGCACGAATGGATTCTGGTGAAGGAGCCCTGAGAGGATTCGCCCGGCAATGGCGACGGCAGCCCGCAACCCCTCCTTGTCCAACTCCGCGCCCACCATCACGCGGAGATGGCTCAGCTCCTAGGAGATATAGGTGAAGAAGGAAACCAGGTCAGGAAGCCGCAACTCGTTGAAGTCGACGGGGTGGTCGAACGGGTTTAGCCTGACGGCCGGCATGGTCGCGCTAGCACGACGGTAGGCATCATGTAGCTGCAACACGTGCATAGCAACATGGTCCACCATGTGGCTGAGGCGATCCTGGACCTCGTCACGATCGGCCCGCTCGCGCTCCAGCCGGCTCGCTTGACGGCCTATCGTATTTTCTGCTTTCTGCAGCAACGCCGCCGACGCCTCAAGCATCTTTGTGGTGGACGGCTGCCGCTTTCGAAGCTCTGTGAACTCCCACACATAAAGGAGGAGCGTGGCACTCCTCTCCTCCTTGAGCTCATGGAGCTCCACGTCCTTGGCCCTGAGCTCTGCATCCTTGGCCTGGAGCTCCTGTGTCAGGCGCCTCACCTCAGACTCCGTGATCTTCTGCGCCGCCATGGCACCAGGTAGAAGCAATGGGGAGAGGAAGCAAAGGGGACGAAACGGCTGAAAGGCAATGCAATCTACGGGAAGGCGGAAGGAGCCAGCCGAGGAGCGGGTGAATCTTTTGGTTTTCACCATGAGAATACACCAGTCGACGACTTTTCACATCAGGGAGTAGTGGGTTTTACAGGCGGAGTCATCGTGACTAATTGTTGCCGCGCCTGCTCCCGTCAATAAAAAAATTATAAATCCTGCCGCGCCTGCTCCCGTCAATCAAAAAATTATAAATCCTGACGCGCATGCTGCACCCAAAGACCAAAGCAACGCCGCGGCGGATATTTAAATTTACCTGCGGCAAGGAGACACAAAAAGGGGTGAAAAAACAAATGTGGCGGTGGCCTAGCTAATCGGTCGCACTAGCCCAACTAGCTAGCCACCGTGCTTCACTGATGTACTCAGCGGGAAAGGTGGTCTGTCGTGATTTGATGACTCATTTCTTGCTTCGGTGCTACGATCGAGGAGGACCCAGAAAATGCACCGTAAGGTGTCCATGTCTCGGCAAAGAAGAATATATGTGTGCACCACCCGGGAGGACCCCGAAACCGTGCGGTAGGGTGTGCCACGTCTCGGCACGATGGAAAAATGTGTGTGTAAAAATACACTGTATCAAACGTACTACCAATGGTTCGACCTCGGGACCCAGCCAGTCGGTCGAAAACACCCCACTAGCCACACAGCTTCATCATGCTAACATGGTATGGAGGAGAGGTGTGGTTAGCTCCGCCTCGACTAGCCACTACGTCTCTTGTTCTAGGCGATTCTTCTATTTTCCAAGCTTTTTTTAGTTATAATAACACCACGGCAATCTAGCGCCGCTCTTCGTGTGTGCCCGTGCATCTAAAGGTTAGACGATGGAGAGGAGTGAGAGATCGCAAATTTGGGAACCACCTGTAAGTGAGTCAACGGTCATGCACGTGTTGACGAGCCACTCCCTCTACTCTACTCAATGTAATACTGTATAAAATCAAGTTATGGGACAAAGCCAAAAACCGTTGGTGTTTACGGCTATTGACTTACGCTTTGTAGTCTAGGTTGCCAGTTCGAATCTCGTCATTCAGATTTGTTAGTTTTAGGTCCAAATTTGATCAAAGACAAGTGGGCCCCCCGTGTGTTGTTCCGATATTTTAGTGTAGGATGGTATTTTTGAACAAACACTTTGTGCGGTTAGACAAGTAACGGCACGAGTTACACGCATTTTGCATGTTTAGGAACAAAAATGACAGTAACATAGAATATCACATCCACCCCGCAGCTTAGATGCTATGGTGATACGAGTTCTTACGTCATTGGAACTGAGATCCAATGGCTCAGGAGTAGTCTTTGTAATTATGAGCAATTTCCATACTCTCCAAGGGTTTTTTTGCAAATAAAACATTCAGGCTTGATGTGTGCCAGCGCATCTTGGATCCAACGGCTCCCTGTTGCTCATATTAGGTGCTCCTCGTAGCTTCATTAGCCGCTACGGGGATACGGGCATCTAGGTCGTATGATCTGTGGTCAGATGCCACATGCGTAGTACTTGTACTTTTTACCCAATTCCCAAACTCTCTCAGGCGTATACAGCAAAAACATTCAAACCTCCTACTATAAGCCGTTAGATCTCTGGGAACTTGTATCACCATAGAATCTACGATGCGGGAGCACCTCATATTCTCCCGTGCGAGAAAACATCAGGTGCTCTCGCAGCTTGGATGCTATGATGATACGAGCTTTGAGATCATTCGATCTGAGGTCCAATGGCATCTGAGAAGTCTTTGTGCTTGTAAGCAGTGGCCGAACTCTTTGGGGGCTTTTCTGCAAAAAAACATTCGAACCATGCAGGAGTTGTTGGATCACAAATCCAACGGCTCTGAAGAGCTTGTATCACCAAAGCATCTAAGGTGTGGTAGCACATGATATTCTTACATACAGGAGAATATGAGGTCCTCCTTCATCTTAGATGCTACGGTGATCTGAGCTTTGAGGTCGTTGGATATGGGATCCAAGGGCATCTGAATAGTTTTTGTACAAATTGTGTGCAATTCTCAAACTCATTAAGGTTTTCTTGTAAAAATATTAAGACATCCCGTGAGTTGCTATATCTCAGATCTACAAGCTCCAAGCAACTGGTATCAGCATATGGTGCACAACCAATCGGTGTTTCGGAGGGTGTGGACAAATATAGTGTTCAAATAATAAAATCTAAACAATCCTAAACAGAGCTTCAAATTTTATCTTGGGTCGAGGGGTTAACCCCCGACAATCTACATAGCTCCGCCTAAACACAACATTTGCATGTATGTAGTACTAGACTTAATATTCATGTTTCAGTTTCCCGTTCATTTTAAATATTTAATTGAGGACCATGCATGTCTTACATTTTACTCCCTTTGTTCCTAAATATTAGTCTTTTAGAGATTTCAAATGGACCGCCACATACGGATGTATATAGACATATTTTAGAGTGTAGATTCACTCATTTTGCTTTGTATGTAGTCACTTGTTGAAATCTCTAAAAGGCAAATCTTTAGGAACGGAAGGAGTATTTTTGAATTCTTGTCGTACATGCATGGTTTGGAAAAATAGATGCACTATACTTACTGGATTGTTGTTGTATTCGTGTGTCTCTGTGTGTGTGTGGTCATATGCTTGATACATACAAAGTTTTCTCACCACCATACCATTCATCTTTTAAATTTGAATTTGCAATGAAAAACTTACTAGGGATACCATGAAATGTGAAATCCACGTTGAGATCACTATATCACAAACTCACTCTAATTCAAGAACTCGTCATAAATCAATTACCACGTTGAGATTACTATTTGCAAGGAAAATACGGGCATTGTAGTACACATAGATTCGTTCGAACATTTAAAAGATTCATTTCGTATTCTCGAATGGTAGGACCCAACGGCATACCAGCCAGACCCTGGCTCGTGTTGATCCCCCAAAAAAATCGGGCTCGGGTCCTTCATGTGGCGTGCATGGTATGCACATTAGCCAACCCAACTAGTCGAGCCTCCGTGTTTCGAGTCGAAATATCTGGCGGCCAGAATTCCAGCCCTAGGAAATTCCCCTCATGTCCCTGGTCCATAATGACTACCGATGAGCAATGGAGGGATGCTTTAGTAACTAGACAACATTACCTACCGTGCCGAGCACGATTCAATTCACTCGGTGGCCCCTCCCAAGGTCACCCGTCAACTCCATTGCTTAGTACTAATAGGAGTACTACACCAGGATGAGCACAGAATTGAGCCCGTTTGTTTGCGCCTAGTACTTGAATTAATATATCAGGCATAGCACTGGTACGGAGGGATTATCCTTTTACTCTGCATTTATAGCTTGTCTGAAGTCTAACTGATGAGGACATCAGTACCATTGTTACACCCACAGCCCCTACTACAACATATACTGGACCAATTACTAGAGCTCGCGCACACCAATTAAATTATCAGGTACTTTCGTTTCTTGGTAATGATTCTAATGTTCATGAGAATATGATGCTGCCTAAATTGGATACATTTGTTTTGCTTACAAATGAAGGGCCTGACATGGATAAGAGGGATGAACATTGGAGCAAGAACAAGCATGGAGTTGATGGCATGTGCAAGGGGAATAAGAATGGAGTTACAAGTGATGATTTCAGGACTTTGAAGCCACCATAATGAGTACATGAAGCCTTAGCCGAAATATACAAGATGCCAGTTCATAAACTTCATCCAGAGGCTATTCTAGGTGCTGCGTCACCTTATTATTGGGCCAGGCCCATGTAATTTCGAAATACATAAGTATAGGCTTTTTTTAGAGTTCGTATGTGTGGGGAAACAAGAGATAGGGTTCGTTTTGGACCCCTTCCCCAAGGGCCACGAAATTCCCCCCCCCCCCTCTTTCTCCATATATACAGCCCTTAGGGCACCGTTTAGACTTTGGGTTTTGCTTAGATTAAAAGTTCACCATAGCTGCAACTTCGCGCACTTCGTTTGTGTTCAACGACCAGACCAAGGCGTCACAGAACCCTACCTTGATCAATAAAGCTTTCCTCTTTTATTCGCAATATCCAGATTGCAATCTTAGTTTCTTGCTTGTTCTTCGTTTGCCTGCAGGAAACAGACCTTCGTGGTCAGGTTGATCGTGCTTCGGCGTGGTCAATAACCTCTCGGAGTTGGTTTAGCGATTGCTAAGGCGCGACGTCCTCGCACGTTCGTAGTCGGATCGTCAAAGTCGACTTCATCCTAAACGATAGCCACCATCTCATCGAAAGACGGGACACCTTTGCCTCTATCAAGTGGTATCAGATTTCCAGGTTGCTCGGTGAGATTTTACAGTTTTCATAGTTTAGATCGAGTCTGTTCTTCATACCTATAGTCCACGAAAAAGCCAAAAAAAATTAGGGTTAATTCATCCCATCCGAACCAATCTGAGCCTTTGCATAATCTTTTATGTATTTGCTTTGTTGAATTTGCGATTGCATCGTCGTGTCAAGTTGCTGGTCTTAGCGTCTAGTCCTTTAGAGTTTCGAGTTCTGTTCACAGGTTGTCATGTCGCCGCTGCCATATATCACCACCGCAGCCATCATCACGCCATATACCACCACCGCACCAACTTCATCACCACCGCCATATACCACCACCACATATTCACCGCCAATCCTAGTCCATATACGCCACCACATATCTGCCGCCATCACGCCTAATCTGAGTCCACCGCAACATATATCCGCCACCAACCGAAGTTCCACCAGATTCATCTCCGCCACCAGTCGGAGATTCCACCAGATTCTTCTCCGCCACCAGTCCTAGTCCAAGTCCAGTAATTGTTGCTTTGTTTTGGATTTCCACATCACGCCATACTCCAAGTCGTGACAGAGAAGGACTCCCCAACTTCCGTGTTACCCGCAGTAGAAAAATAGTTCCAAACTAAAAAAAAACTAAGTCTGGAAAATTCTGGCTAGGCAGTTTTTAGACCATTTGTAGACTTTTTCGAAAAAAAATTGTTGCGGAGCAAAAAAAAAGAGGAAAAAAAAGAAAAAAAATCAGAGAGTGCTCCTCCCTTGTTTACGTGCAGCGCCGTGATTTTGTTAGTGTTCTAGGCTCGAGTCTCTAGCACGGTCTAGCCTAGGACCAGCACAGTACCGTCGTTGAGCGTTTATTCAACTTTGCATCTCTGAATTGATTGTTGCTGACCCTTTTGCTACCATATTATAAGCCTTCCCAGCTCCACATACATCTACGTCGTATGCTTAACTCTCTCGGCAATCGCTCTATCCAAGCTTTTGAGAGTTTTGACTACAACGCTGCCGATCACCGCTTTCTTCTTTGGGTAAGAACTGGTAAGAATTTGAGATTTGCTTGACGGATTTGTGACACCCACCACCACCTCTTGTTAGTAGTCAGAGGATCATATTCTTGTGTGTTTCTATTGCTGCTAACCATGCCAGGATCACAAGCCGACGAGACCGACCGAGAACATGATGAATAAAGAGTTGCATGATAAATTTCAGCAAATGATGAGTGGACAGTGCAAGATGTGCTAAACAGATTTGAAGAGGCCATGGAGAAGATAGATGGCATGGAGAAGACGTTCGAAACAAAGCTCGATAACAAGTTTAATGAATTGCTCGCGCGTCTTCCACCACCACCACCGGCTGCACCTAACGCACCTCTACAACAACAACAACAGCAACGACTACCACCACGTCGCGAAACAGCCCTCCGTCGAGCGAGCCGTGTCCCTCTTGCGCTTGGCCAAACTGTTGGTGCTCTTTGTCGATACTTGTGACTCCTGCGATGCGGAGGAGGATGATTATATGGGAGATTACGAGGATGAAGTTGATCAAAATCGAACTACGTGCAACCACCAAAGACCACAACCACCAAGTCGTCCACATGCAAATAATGGCAATTTTAGGGCTCCCCTTCAGGTACGAGATCATGACCATCTCCCTAAACTGAAATTGAATATTCCACCATTTGAGGGTAGATATGTTCCTGATATATATCTTACTTGGGAGTTAGAAATTGAACAACGATTTACATGTTTACAATAGCCTGAGGAGAGACGTGTTCCAGCTGCTATTTGTGCTTTCACTAGCTTTACATGTGTTTGGTGGTCTGAACATTGTCGATTATATCCTGTTCCAGCTACTTGGGCTGCTTCGAAAACTGCTATGCGTACTCGTTGGGTTCCACCATATTATCAACGTGAATTACTTCAAAAATTGCAGCGCTTAAGACAAGGAAAAAATTCGGTAGAAGAATATTATGAGGAATTACAAACTGGCTTGATTAGATGTGGTATTGTTGAGGAGAATGAAGCTATGCTTGCACGTTTTCTGGGTGGATTAAATAGAGAGATTCAGACCATTCTTGACTATAAGGATTATAACAATATCACTCGTTTATTCCATCTTGCTTGTAAAGCTGAACGTGAAGTGTAGGATCGACAGGCATTGGCGCGCACTAACTTTTCTGCAGGTCGACCTTCATCATGGACACCACGTGCATCATCTACTTCCACTGCACCATCACCTCCTTCAGGTGCCACCTCCAACCGTGATACAAGAAAGCAGTCACAACCACCACTATCTGCCAAGAGCACACCTGCCGGGCCTGCACAGAGCTCTTCTTCTTCCATGGCGTCAACAGGTCACACAAGTGATATTATGTGTCGTCGTTGTAAGGGATGATGACATTTTATGAGAGAATGCAAATCTCAGCGTGTGATGATTGCTACTGAGGATGTTGGGTATGAGTCCGCTAGTGACTATGATGAGGAGACTTTGGCTCTTATTACACATGAGGAACACGGTGGAGATGATTCTGATCATGAGACACAATGCTGACAGGTATGAATGTTTAGTTGCTCAACGTGTTTTGAGTGTGCAGGTTACACAAGCTGAGCAAAATCAGAGGCATAATTTGTTCCATACAAAGGGAGTTGTGAAGGACCGTTCTATTCGCGTCATCATAGATGGAGGGAGCTGCAACAACTTGGCAAGCATGGAGATGGTGGAGAAGCTATCTCTCACCACAAGACCACATCCACATCCTTACTACATCCAATGGTTCAACAACAGCGGCAAGGTTAAGGTAACACGTCGTTCGGGTGCATTTTAGTATCTCTACATATGCTGATTATGTTGATTGTGATGTGGTACCTATGCAAGCATATTCCTTATTACTTGGTAGACCATGGCAATTTGATAAAAATTATGTACACCATGGTAGAAACAATCAGCATACTCACATTCATAAGGATAAAATATTACTTTGCTTCCTATGACTCCTGATTCCATTTTGAAAGATGATATTAATAGAGCTAATAAAGTAAAACAGGAGAAAATAAGAGTGAAAATCAGATTGTGGCAAAAGAATTTGAGCAACAAATGAAGCCTAATAATAAACCATCTACTGTTGCTTCGAAATTAAATTGAAAAGTGCATGTTTACTTGCCACCAAATCTGATATTGATGAGCTAGATTCTAGCAAAGCTGTTTGCTATGCTTTTGTGTGCAAAGAGGCATTATTTTCATTCGAGGACGTGCCTTCTTCTTTGCCCCCTGCTGTCACTAACATTTTGCAGGAGTTCACTGACGTCTTCCCACAAGACGTGCCACCGGGATTACCACCTATTCGAGGGATTGAGCATCAAATTGACTTAATTCGGTGCATCGCTACTCAACCGTGCACCATACCGTACCAATCCAGAGGAGACGAAGGAGATTATCGTCAAGTACAGGAGCTGCTCGACAAAGGTTATATACGCGAATCTCTTAGTCCTTGTGCTGTTCCTATTATACTAGTGCCTAAAAAGGATGGTACGTCGCGTATGTGTGTCGATTGTAGAGGCATTAATAATATTACTATTCGTTATTCGTCATCCTATTCCTAGGCTAGATGATATGCTTGATGAATTGAGTGGCTCTACAATATTCATATGAAATTGGGAGATGAATGGAAAACAACATTTAAAACTAAATTTGGTTTATATGAGTGGTTAGTCATGCCTTTTGGGTTAACTAATGCGCCTAGTACTTTCATGAGACTAATGAATGAAGTTTTACGTGCTTTCATTGGACGATTTGTGGTAGTCTATTTTGATGATATACTGATTTATAGCAAATCTTTGGAAGAACATTTGGAACATTTACGTGCTGTTTTTATTGCTCTACGTGATGCACGTTTGTTTGGTAACCTTGGGAAGTGCACCTTTTTCACCGACCGAGTATCTTTTCTTGGCTATGTTGTTACTCCACAGGGAATTGAAGTTGATAATGCCAATATTGAAGCTATTGAGAGTTGGCCGCAGCCTAAAACGGTCACACAAGTGAGGAGTTTTCTTGGACTCGCTGGTTTCTATAGGCGTTTTGTGAGAGATTTTAGCACCATTGCGGCACCTCTCAATGAGCTTACAAAGAAGGTTGTGCCTTTTGTTTGGGGTACCGCATAGGAAGAAGCCTTCACGGTATTGAATGATAATTTGACACATGCTCCTTTACTCCAACTTCCTGATTTTAATAAGACTTTTGAGCTTGAATGTGATGCTAGTGGAATTGGATTAGGAGGTGTGTTACTACAAGATGGCAAACCTGTTGCATACTTTTCTCGAAAATTTGAGTGGGCCTAGTCTGAACTATTCTACTTATGATAAAGAATTATATGCTCTTGTTCGGACTTTAGAGACATGGCAACATTATTTATGGCCCAAAGAATTTGTTATACATTCTGATCATGAATCTTTGAAACATATTAAAAGTCAAGCTAAACTGAATCGTAGACATGCTAAATGGGTGGAATTCATTGAGACTTTCCCTTATGTCATTAAACACAAGAAGGGTAAAGAAAATGTTATTGCTGATGCTTTGTCGCGTCGCTATACTATGCTTTCACAACTTGATGCAAAATATTTGGTTTGGAGACCATCAAAGATCAATATGTGCATGATGCTGATTTTAAAGACGTAATGCAGAATTGTAAAGAAGGAAGAACATGGAACAAGTTCGTTATTAATGATGGCTTTGTGTTCCGTGCTAACAAGCTATGCATTCCTCGCTAGCTCTGTTCGTCTTTTGTTGTTGCAGGAGGCGCATGGAGGAGGATTAATGGGACACTTTGGCGTGAAGAAGACAGAGGATATACTTGGTACACATTTCTTTTGGCCAAAAATGAGACGGGATGTTGAGCGTTTTGTTGCTCGCTGCACTACATGTCAAAAAGCTAAGTCATGACTCAATCCTCATGGTTTATATATGCCTTTGCCTGTACCTAGTGTTCCTTGGGAGGATATATCTATGGACTTTGTTTTAGGTTTACCTCGAACAAAGAAGGAGGGATAGCATATTTGTTGTCGTGGATAGATTTTCAAAATGGCACACTTTATACCATGTCATAAAAGCGATGATCTTTGTTAATGTTGCTGATTTGTTCTTTCGGGAAATTATTCGCTTGCATGGTGTGCCAAATACTATTGTTTCAGATCATGATACAAAATTCCTTAGCCACTTTTGGAGATGTTTATGGGCTAAGTTGGGGACTAAACTGCTTTTTAGTACTACTTGTCACCCCCAAACTGATGGACAAACTGAAGTAGTCAATAGAACATTGTCTACTATGCTTAGGGCTGTTTTGAAGAATAATAAGAAAATGTGGAAGAATGCTTGCCTCATATTGAATTTGCTTATAATCGCTCATTGCATTCTACTACTAAGATGTGCCCTTTTGAAATTGTGTATGGTTTCCTACCTCGTGCACCTATTGATTTGTTGCCTCTTCCATCTTCGGAGAAGGTTAATTACGATGCTAAACAACGTGCTGAATTGATCTTAAAAATGCATGAGTTAACTAAGGACAACATTGAGCGTATGAATGCTAAATATAAACTTGCTGGAGATAAGGGTAGAAAACATGTTGTCTTTGCACCTGGAGATCTTGTTTGGTTACATTTGTGTAAGGATAGGTTTCCTAATTTGCACAAATCAAAGCTAATGCCACGTGCTGATGGTCCTTTTAAGGTGTTAGAGAAAATAAATGATAATGCATATAAACTTGAGCTGCCTGCAGATTTTGGGGTTAGTCCCACTTTCAACATTGCAGATTTGAAGCCTTATTTGGGTGAGGAAGATGAGCTTCCGTCGAGGACGACTTCATTTCAAGAAGGGGAGGATGAGGAGGACATCAGTACCATTGTTACACCCACAGCCCCTACTACAACATATAATTGGACCAATTACTAGAGCTCACAAGACGCCAATTAAATTATCGTACTTTCGTTTCTTGGTAATGATTCTAATGTTCATGAGAATATGATGCTGCCTAAATTAGATACATTTGTTTTTTTTACAAATGAAGGGCCTGACATGGATAAGAGGGATGAACATTGGTGCAAGAACAAGCATGGAGTTGATAGCATGTGCAAGGGGAATAAGAACGAAGTTACAAGTGATGATTTCAGGACTTTGAAGCCACCATAATGAGTACATGAAGCCTTAGACGAAATATACAAGATGCCAGTTCATAAACTTCGTCCAGAGGCTATTCTAGGTGCTGCGTCACCTTATTATTGGGCCAGGCCCATGTAATTTCGAAATACATAAGTATAGGCTGTTTTTAGAGTCCGTATGTGTGGGGAAACAAGAGATAGGGTTGGTTTCGGGCCCCTTCCCCAAGGGCCACGAAATTCCCCCCTCTTTCTCCATATATACAGCCCTTAGGGCACCATTTAGACTTTGGGTTTTGCTTAGATTAAAAGTTCGCCATAGCTGCAACTTCGCGCACTTCGTTTTTGTTCAACGACCAGACCAAGGCGTCACAGAACCCCACCTTGATCAATAAAGCTTTCCTCTTATATTCGCAATATCCAGATTCCAATCTTAGTTTCTTGCTTGTTCTTCGTTTGCCTGTAGGAAACAGACCTTCGTGGTCAGGTTGATCGTGCTCCGGCGTGGTCAATAACCTCTCGGAGTTGGTTTAGCGATTGCTAAGGCGTGACGTCCTCGCACGTTCGTAGTCGGACGTCAAAGTCGACTTCATCCTAAACGATAGCCACCATCTCATTGAAAGACGGGACACCTTTGCCTCTATCACTAACTAAGCAAAATGTTTGACCAAATCCTTTCTTAAGAAATACAACAGGAAAGATGTATCGCTTGAAAATTTATTGCATGATGCAGGTTATGATATTGTTTCGAATCCTGGATTTTAAATTTCAGAAAATCCAAAAGTGACCAGAAATTCATGAAACTGAGTATGGTCTCGTGATATGGCACAAATATTCCTACGTAATATTTTTCTTCAATTTGAGACAAGCTGCTTATCAGAAGTTGCACAAATGAAGAGCCAAGTTATTTTGGAACAAAGACATGTCACGTTAAGGCGAATGCTTTCACTATTCAAACCTTGGGCGTTTACGTGCCGCCACGAGTCCCGCTTATCATCGGTAGGGGCCGTCCGAGCAAGTGTGTGAGTCGACGGGAGGCGTGCGAGCAGACCGCAGCGCAGGTTGACCGAGAGGCGTGCGAGCAGACCGCTACACAGGCTCACCGGGAGGCAAGCCCTTTGACCAGGCTCCGCTGCCTACCTTCGTCCCAACTGCCCCCACTTTTAATGGTGTCAGTGTCGTGGTTCTAAGTCTGACAGTAGAATGTCGTGGTTCTAAGCCACAGTCAGACTGAATGAAATCTATGGTTTGATTGATTGAATGTTCTGCTTGAGTCGTATCAAATTAAATATAAAACATCATCAAGCCACATGTATTCCTTCTCATCCAATGACCTAGACTGCTTCAATGTCTAGCGCTCAATAGGTTTAGCGTGCAGTTAATTTCATGCCAAAAATAGTGCTAATCACATAATAACACGCAAAAAATATCTCACTTAATATCCGCATGTACTTAATATACTTCCAAATTAACGTGCATTGCACGTACACATTGACTAGTACTAGTAGTACGTGAAACTGGTGCCGTAACTTGTGAACACGTCCGGATATGGTCAACGCCAACATCGCACGTGAGTTCTTCGTGTTTGACGTGCGTCTAAACATAGAAGGGGAGGAGAGAGAGAGCACACATGGAACCCACCAGTAAGTGAAGGCGAATAGTACCGACTAACGAGCCGGTCCCACTAATGTACTCAAAATAATATTACATGTTATCCATTAAATAGGATGTGGTAATATAAAAACATTACATGAACAAAGGGGGGTCCCACTTACCCCTTCGTGGCTTAGACTATAAATAGACCACCCCCTCCTCCTAGTTAGGGTTAGCATTGTGATAGCTCATTAGAGATAAAGCTTTGCTCATCCATATCGGATCTAATCCACGAGAGAGACCGCGACCCCTCTATGGAGACGATCCTCTTGGATTCAAGACCTCCTTTACGGAGAAGACCCCATCAAGACCTCCTCACGGAGAAGAACCCGGTTACCTCTTGTATCGTCCTTTGTTGACTTTGGATCATGGATCTCTCTTTGTGTTCATCGATCTAGCGCATGTGTAATCGAATCTTGTTGGTTGAGTGTTCTTCGTGTTTTCCCCCGTGTTTTCCCCCGTGTTTTCCCCCTTGATTTCCCTCGTGTTCTTCCGCTCGTTCTTCGTGTTCCTCGTAGGGATCCTCTCCAAACGTGAAAGATCGGCCCCATAGGGTTCCGCCCTACATCATCTTGGTATCATGAGCCACATTGATCACGTTTTTGGAGCCCCTACCCTTTGTTTTCTAGCTTGATTTTGTTGATTTCGTCCTAAATCCAAAAATCCCCACCAAAAATAGCCCCCAAATTTTCTTTGTGATTTGTTGGTTTTGATGATTTTTTTGTTGATTTTGATCCATGGATTCGTTGTGTTTCAAGTGGATCTAGCCTTCCCCATCTTTTCCCCCATTTCCATCCACGAAATCTTCTCAATTTTACCCCGAGAAATCGAGTTTTTCCGCCCCCGTTCTCAGATCTGGAATTTAGGGTTCGTCCTGGAAGAAATTCCACGACCCCCGGAAGTTCCGGACACCCCCGGAACTTCCGTCCCAGCCCCGGAACTTCCGGGCTAAACAGAAAGTTTAACCAAAATCCCCCGGCTTCCCCGAGACTTTTTCCGTGACCCCCGGAACTTCCGGCCACCCCCTGGAACTACCGGAGCCCGGAACTTCCGGCCCTAACCCCGGAACTTCCGGCCCTAACCCCGGAACTTCCGGCCTAACCAGAGACATTGCATAGAATTTCAGCATCAGCCTCTTTCACTGTTTTGCCCATAACTTTCACATCCGGAGTCCGATTTTCGCGTTCTTTAGCTCGTTGAGTAGCTATTGACATCCCCCATCCATATACATAGGTTTAAACACCATTTGACTCCATCAAATATTTGAAACTTTGGCATCTTTGTCTAGGCCTTCCACCATAACATTCGCATTGCCACCACCGACTTCCGCAACATAACCCATTTTGTTCCCCATAGCATTTGAGGTTGTTTGAGTAGTGACTTGAGTCTCCTAAGGTATTTAGGCTACTTAGGGACGGTTGCTTCTTCATCAGCCACCACCATAACTTCCGCATTGGCTTGCACACCATACACTTCTGCCACCTCAACTTAACCTGATAGAGGCTAAGGTGTCCCGATGTTTCGATGAGATGGTGGCTATCGTTTCTGTGGGAGTCGACCTTGACGATCCGACTACGAACGTGCGAGACGTCGCGCCTTAGCAATCGCTAAACCAACTTCCGAGGGTTATTGACCACGCCGAGCACGATCAACTCGACCACGAGGGCCTGTTTCCTGCGAGCAAACGAAGAACAAGCAAGAAACTGAGATTGCAATCTGAATATTGCGAATATAAGATGAAAGCTTTATTGATCAAGGTGGGGTTCTGTGACGCCTTTGTCCGGTCGTTGAACACAAACGAAATGCACGCGAAGTTGCAGCTATGGCGAACTTTTAATCTAAACAAAACCCAAAGTCTAAACGACGCCCTAAGGGCTGTATATATGGAGGAAGAGGAGGGAATTTCGTGGCCCTTGAGGGAGGGGTCCAAACCATCCCTAACTCTTGTTTCCCCACACATACGGACTCTAAAACAGCCTATACTTAAGTATTTCGAAATTACATGGGCCTGGCCCAATAATAAGGTGACGTGACACCTAGAATAGCCTATGGACGAATATTATGAAGTGGCATCTTGTATATTTCGTCCAAGGCTTCATGCACCCATTATGGTGGCTTCAAAGTCCTGAAATCATCACTTGTAACTCCGTTCTTGTTCCCCTTGCGCATGGCATTATCTCCATGCTTGTTCTTGCTCCAATGTCCATCCTTCTCCAAGCTAGGGCCTTCATTTGTAAGCAAAACAAATGTATCCAATTTAGGCAGCATCATATTCTCATGAACATTAGAATCATTACCAAGAAACGAAAGTACCGATAATTTAATTGGCGTCTTGTGAGCTCTAGTAATTGGTCCAAAGATATGTAGCAAGAGGGGCTGTGGGTGTAACAATGGTATTGATGTCCTCATCATCCTCCCTTCTTGAAATGAAGTCGTCCTCGACGGAAGCTCATATTCCTCACCCAAATAAGGCTTCAAATCTGCAATGTTAAAAGTGGGACTAACCCCAAAATCTGCAGGTAGCTCAAGTTTATATGCATTATCATTTATTTTCTCTAACACCTTAAATGGACCATCAAGACGTGGCATTAGCTTTGATTTGCGCAAACTAGGAAACCTATCCTTACGCAAATGTAACCAAACAAGATCTCCGGTGCAAAGACAACATGTTTTCTACCCTTATCTCCAAGACGCTTATATTTAGCATTCATACGCTCAATGTTTTCCTTAGTTATCTCATGCATTTTTAAAATCAATTCAGCACGTTCTTTAGCATCAAAATTAACCTTCTCCGAAGATGGAAGAGGCAACAAATCAATAGGTGCACGAGGTAGGAAGCCATACACAATTTCAAAAGGGCACATCTTAGTAGTAGAATGCAATGAACGATTATAAGCAAATTCAATATGAGGCAAGCATTCTTCCCACATTTTCTTATTATTCTTCAAAACAGCCCTAAGCATAGTAGACAATGTTCTATTGACTACTTCAGTTTGTCCATCAGTTTGGGGGTGACAAGTAGTACTAAAAAGCAGTTTAGTCCCCAACTTAGCCCATAAACATCTCCAAAAGTGGCTAAGAAATTTAGTATCACGATCTGGAACAATAGTATTTGGCACACCATGCAAGCGAATAATTTCACGAAAGAACAAATCAGCAACATTAACAAAGATCATCGCTTTTATGACATGGTATAAAGTGTGCCATTTTCGAGAATCTATCCACGACAACAAATATGCTATCCCTCCCTTCTTTGTTCGAGGTAAACCTAAAACAAAGTCCATAGATATATCCTCCCAAGGAACACTAGGCACCGGCAAAGGCATATATAAACCATGAGGATTGAGTCGTGACTTAGCTTTTTGACATGTAGTGCAGCGAGCAACAAAACGCTCAACATCCCGCCTCATCTTTGGCCAAAAGAAATGTGTAGCAAGTATATCCTCCGCCTTCTTCACGCCAAAGTGTCCCATTAATCCTCCTCCATGCGCCTCCTGCAACAACAAAAGACGAACAGAGCTAGCAGGAATGCATAGCTTGTTAGCACGGAACACAAAACCATCATTAATAACGAACTTGTTCCATGTTCTTCCTTCTTTACAATTCTGCATTACATCTTTAAAATCAGCATCATGCACATATTGATCTTTGATGGTCTCCAAACCAAATATTTTGAAGTCAAGTTGTGAAAGCATAGTATATCGACGAGACAAAGCATCAAGAATAACATTTTCTTTACCCTTCTTGTGTTTAATGACATAAGGGAAAGTCTCAATGAATTCAACCCATTTAGCATGTCTACGATTCAGTTTAGCTTGACTTTTAATATGTTTCAAAGATTCATGATCGTAATGTATAACAAATTCTTTGGGCCATAAATAATGTTGCCATGTCTCTAAAGTCCTAACAAGAGCATATAATTCTTTGTCATAAGTAGAATAGTTCAGACTAGGCCCACTCAATTTTTCGTAAAAGTATGCAACAGGTTTGCCATCTTGTAATAACACACCTCCTAATCCAATTCCACTAGCATCACATTCAAGCTCAAAAGTCTTATTAAAGTCGTGAAGTTGGAGTAAAGGACCATGTGTCAACTTATCTTTCAATACCGTGAAGGCTTCTTCCCGTATGCGGTACCCCAAACAAAAGGCACATCCTTCTTTGTAAGCTCATTGAGAGGTGCAGCAATGGTGCTAAAGTCTCTCACAAAACGCCTATAGAAACCAGCGAGTCCAAGAAAACTCCTCACTTGTGTGACCGCTTTGGGCTGCGGCCAACTCTCAATAGCTTCAATCTTGGCCGTATCAACTTCAATTCCTCGTGGAGTAACAACATAGCCAAGAAAAGATACTCGGTCGGTGCAAAAGGTGCACTTCCCAAGGTTACCAAACAAACGTGCATCACGTAGAGCATTAAAAACAGCACGTAAATGTTCCAAATGTTCTTCCAAAGATTTGCTATAAATCAGTATATCATCAAAGTAAACTACCACAAATCGTCCAATGAAAGCACGTAAAACTTCGGTCATTAATCTCATGAAAGTACTAGGTGCATTAGTTAACCCAAAAGGCATGACTAACCACTCATATAATCCAAACTTAGTTTTAAATGTTGTTTTCCATTCATCTCCCAATTTCATACGAATTTGATGGTATCCACTACGCAAATCAACTTTGGAGAATATTGTAGAGCCACTCAATTCATCATGCATATCATCTAGCCTAGGAATAGGATGACGATAACGAATAGTAATATTATTAATGCCTCTACAATCAACACACCTACGCGACGTACCATCCTTTTTAGGCACTAGTATAATAGGAACAACACAAGGACTAAGAGATTCGCGTATATAACCTTTGTCGAGCAGCTCCTGTACTTGACGCATAATCTCCTTCGCCTCCTCTGGATTGGTACGGTATTGTGCACGGTTGGGTAGCGATGCACCGGGAATTAAGTCAATTTGATGCTCAATCCCTCGAATAGGTGGTAATCCCGGTGGCACGCCTTGTGGGAAGACGTCGGCGAACTCCCTGCAAAATGTTAGTGACAGTAGGGGCAAAGAGGAAGGCACGTCCTCGAATGAAAATAATGCCTCTTTGCACATAAAACCATAGCAAACAGATTTGCTAGAATCTAGCTCATCAATATCAGATTTGGTGGCAAATAAACATGCACTTTTCAGTTTAATTTCGTAGCAACATTAGATGGTTTATTATTAGGCTTCATTTGTTGCTCAAATTCTTTTGCCACAATCTGATTTTCACTCTTATTTTTCTCCTGTTTTGCTTTATTAGCTCTATTAATATCATCTTTCAAATTGGAATCAGGAGTCATAGGAAGCAAAGTAATATTTTTATCCTTGTGAACAAGAGTATACTGATTGTTTCTACCATGGTGTACAGAATTTTTATCAAATTGCCATGGTCTACCAAGTAATAAGGAACATGCTTGCATAGGTACCACATCACAATCAACATAATCAGCATATGTCGAGATACTAAAATGCACACGAACAAGACGTGTTACCTTAACCTTGCCGCTGTTGTTGAACCATTGGATGTAGTAAGGATGTGGATGTGGTCTTGTGGTGAGAGAAAGCTTCTCCACCATATCCATGCTAGCCAAGTTGTTGCAGCTCCTCCATCTATGATGACGCAATAGAACGCTCCTTCACAACTCCCTTTGTATGGAACAAGTTATGCCTCCGATTTTGCTCACCTTGTGTAACTCGCACACTCAAAACACGTTGAGCAACTAAACATTCATACCGCCAAAGATCTTCAGACAGCCATGTATTGCGCCTCATGATCGTAATCATCTCCACCATGTTCTTCATGTGTAATAAGAGCCAAAGTCTCTTCATCATAGTCACTAGCGGACTCATACCCACCATCCTCGTGAGCAATCATCACACGCTGAGATTGGCATTCTCCGCAAAATGTCCTCTTCCCTTACAACGATTTACAAATAATATCACTTGTGTGCCCTGTTGACGCCATGGATGAAGAAGAGCTCTGTAGGCCCAAAGAAAAGCGCTCTTGGCAGATAGTGGTGGTTGTGCCTGCTTTCTTGTATCACGGTTGGAGGTGGCAGCCGACGGAGGTGCCGTGTAGTAGAACGTGTGGAAGTAGATGATGCACGTGGTGTCCATGATGAAGGTCGACCTGCAGAAAAGTTAGTCCGCCGCCAACGCCTCACGATCCTCAAGACTTCACGTTCAAATTTTACAAGCAAGATGGAATAATCGAGTGATATTAGTATAATCCTTGTAGTCTAGAATGGTCTGAATATCTCTATTTAATCCACCCGTAAAACGTGCAAGCATAGCTTCATTCTCCTCAACAATACCACATCTAATCAAGCCAGTTTGTAATTCCCGATAATATTCTTCTACCGAATTTTTCCTTGTCTTAAGCGCTGCAATTTTTGAAGTAATTCACGTTGATAATATGGTGGAACCCAACGAGCACGCATAGCAGTTTTCAAAGCAGCCCAAGTAGCTGGAACAGGATATAATCTACAATGTTCGCACCACCAAACACATGCAAAGCTAGTGAAAGCACAAACAACA
This sequence comes from Aegilops bicornis, assembly GCA_021605145.1. Taxonomy (NCBI): domain Eukaryota; kingdom Viridiplantae; phylum Streptophyta; class Magnoliopsida; order Poales; family Poaceae; genus Aegilops; species Aegilops bicornis. The sequence goes on along the minus strand of CM038673.1, from coordinate 286,638,453 downwards.
GCGGGAACACGCCTCTCCTCGTGATATTGTAAACATGTAAATCGTTGTTCGGTTTCTAACTCCCAAGTAAGATATATATCAGAACATATCTACCCTCAAATGGTGGAATATTCAACTTCAATTTAGGGAGATGGTCATGATCTCGCACTGAGGGGAGCCCTAACATTGCCATTATTGGCATGTGGACGACCGGGTGGTTGTGGTGCCGGTGGTTGTGGTGCTGGTGGTTGCACGTAGTTCTAAGTTGATCAACCTCATCCTCGTACTCTCTCACATAATCATCCTCCCCACATCGCCAGCAGGAGCCACAGTATATCAACAAAGAAGACCAAAGCAGCTTGGCCAGCCAAGAGGGACACGGCTCGCTTCGGCGGAGGGTTGCTTCATGATGTGGAGGTAGTCGTTGTTGTTGTTGTAGAGGTGCATTAGGTGCGATCGGTGGTGGTGGTGGTAGACGCATGAAAGCAATTCATTAAACTTGTTATCGAGCTTTGTTTGAACGCCTTCTCAATGCCATCTATCTTCTCCATGGCCTCTTCAAATCTATTTAGAACATCTTCCACCGCCCACTCATCATTTGTTGAAACTTATCATGTAGCGCTTTGTTTGTCATGTTCTCCCGGTCTCGCCGCTTGTGATCCTGCCATGGTTAGCAGCAATAGAAACACACAAGAATATGATTCGGCAGACTACTAGGAAGTGGTGGTGGTGGTGTGGTGGACAAATACAAATCCGTCAAGCAAATCTCAAATTCTTACCAGTTCTTACCCAAAGAAGAAAGCGGTGATCGGCAACCGATGTAGTCAAAACTCTCAAAGCTTGGATAGAGCGATTACTGTGGAGAGTCAAACGCATCGATGTAGATGTATGTGGAGCTGGGAAGGCTTATAATATGGTAGCAAAAAAGGTCAGCAATAATCAATTCAGAGATGCAAAGTTGAATGAACGCTCAACGACGGTACTGAGCTGGTCCTAGGCTACACCGTGCTAGAGACGCGAGCCTAGAACACTAACAAAATCACGGCGCTGCACGGAAACAACGGAAAAGCACACTCTGGAATTTTTTTTTTCGCTCTTTTTTTTTTTTTTGCGCTGCTTTTTTTTTTTGCGCTGGTCTTTTTTTTTTTTTTTTGGAAAAATAAATATAATGGGGAGTGTATCAAAACTCTTCCTGTGTCAAACCGACAGGATGGGCACGGAATTTTTTCGACCAATTTTTTTTTTGACCGCCGGACCCAAAAACTGGAAACGGGTCAAAAAAACTTTCTATAATGGCGACTGTCTCAATACGCTTAGAAACACCTAAAAATAGGATAGCCAGAAAATTTTTCGACAAGTGCGTTTTCGGAAAATTTTGGGCCTAAACGGAGGGTGGTTTCCGGAACCTACTCAGGCAAGGAAACACGAATCGGAATTTAGATGGATCTCGAAAACAAACCTAATATGAGAAGAACTTCGGATTGGTGGTGGATATATGGTTGTGGTATATGGCAGCGGTGGTGGTATATGGCAGCGGTGGTGGTATATGGCTACGGATTGGTGGTGGATAAGAAGGGTGGTAGATGGCAAGGCGATGATGATGATGCGGCGGCGGCGTGACAACTTATGACCAGAACTCGAAACTCTAAAAGACTAGACTCTAAGACCAAAGAACTTGACACGACGATGCAACCGCAAATTCAACAAAGCAAAAACCCCAAAAAGATTATGCGAAGGCCTCAGATTGGTTCGGATATGATGAACTAACCCTAATTTTTTTGTGGCTTTTTCGTGGACTTTAGGTATGAAGAACAGACTCGATCTAATCTACGAAAACTGTAAAATCTCACCGAGCAACCTGAAAATCTGATACCACTTGATAGAGGCTAAGGTGTCCCGATGTTTCGATGAGATGGTGGCTATCGCTTCGTGGGAGTCGACCTTGACGATCCGACTACTTAACGCGGCGAGACGTCAGCGCTTTAGCAATCGCTAAACCAACTTCCGAGGGTTATTGACCACGCCGAGCACGATCAACTCGACCACGAGGGCCTGTTTCCTCGCGAGCAAACAAAGAACAAGCAAGAAACTGAGATTGCAATCTGAATATTGCGTAATATAAGATGAAAGCTTTATTGATCAAGGTGGGGTTCTGTGACGCCTTTGTCCGGTCGTTGAACACAAACGGCACGCCAAGTTGCAGCTATGGCGAACTTTTAATCTAAACAAAACCCAAAGTCTAAACGACGCCCTAAGGGCTGTATATATGGAGGAAGAGGAGGGAATTTCGTGGCCCTTGAGGGAGGGGTCCAAACCATCCCTAACTCTTGTTTCCCCACACATACGGACTCTAAAAACAGCCTATACTTAAGTATTTCGAAATTACATGGGCCTGGCCCAATAATAAGGTGACGAAGCACCTAGAATAGCCTATGGACGAATATTATGAAGTGGCATCTTGTATATTTCGTCCAAGGCTTCATGCACCCATTATGGTGGCTTCAAAGTCCTGAAATCATCACTTGTAACTCCGTTCTTGTTCCCTTGCGCATGGCATTATCTCCATGCTTGTTCTTGTTCCAATGTCCATCCTTCTCCAAGCTAGGCCCTTCATTTGTAAGCAAAACAAATGTATCCAATTTAGGCAGCATCATATTCTCATGAACATTAGAATCATTACCAAGAAACGAAAGTACCTGATAATTTAATTGGCGTGCGCGAGCTCTAGTAATTGGTCCAGTATATGTAGCAGTAGGGGCTGTGGGTGTAACAATGGTATTGATGTCCTCATCATAACCCAATTTTGTTGTGTTGAGAGTTGTGTCTCCTAAGGTGTTTCGGCTACTTAGGGACGTGCTTTCAAATTTGACTCCGTGTATAGCCCATCATACACTTCCACCACCATAACCCGGTCAACTTCGGCTACTCGGGTTTCCACCAATACTTCCGTAAACACCACCGCATTCCCGCTACCTCCATTTGACTTTTGTCCTTGAGATTTTGAGTTTGCGTTTTTTCCATTTCCTAAGGTGTTTCGGCTACTTAGGAACGAGTCTCCATCATCTTGGTATCTACATCAAGAACACCACCACTCATCATTGCCAACGACGGTAACCTCGATGACACCATTGTATATTCCCCTTGCAATTGCATTGATAACCCCTAGCCCATTTTGCGTCACTTGTGATGTAGGGCGGAACCCTAAGTGGAGATCTTTCACGTTTGGAGGGGATCCCACGGGGAAACACGACGAACGAGCGGAAGAACACAAGGGAAAAACACACGAGAGAAAAACTAAACCGACAAGTATCGATTACACAAGGGCTAGATCACCAAACACATAAGGTAGCACAAGATTCAAAATCAACAAAGGAGAGATACAATCGTAGCCGTTCTTCTCCGTGAGGAGGTCTTGATTGTCTTCCCTTGAAGGGGCCTTGAATCCACTTGGGGGATCTTCTCCGAAGAGGTCGTGAGCTCCGAGGAGAAGTAACCAAGTGGATGAGCAAGGGCTCTCACACAAAATATGAGCTAAACCAATGCTAACCCTAACTAGGAGGAGGTGGGGAAGTATATATAGTTTACGGGGCGAAAGGGTACACGGGCCTCGGCCCAAGTGGCTGCGCACAGGCAGGGCCGGAAGTTCCAGGCGTGGCCGGAAGTTCCGGGCGCCGGAGGGTCCAGGTAGGGTCCGGCCTAACCAGGAAGTTGGCGCGGGTGGAGCAGGGCTGGCGTCCGGGGCCGGAAGGTCCGGGCAGGCCAGAGGTTCCAGGGGCCGGAAGGTCCGGGCGGGCCGGAGGTTCCGGGCTCACCAGAGAGTTGGCACGCCCAGGCTGGTCGATGTCGTCGGAGGCCGGAGGCTCCGGGTAGGCCGGACGTTTCGGGGGCCGGAAGTTCCGGGCTGTGGCCGGAGGTTCGGGCTGTCCAGAGAGTTGATGCATGTCGTTTCTTCGTCAGCTCCTGGCTCCTTGGCTTCAACGTTGTACCTGATCACGCATAGCGTCTCGGACTTAGGTAGTAGACGTGCCTCACTGGAAGAAAAGGGGAACTCAAATAGGAGCGATGTCACCTCGGATTGAATAGCACGAGCTCTTGCTCTTGTCATGGGTCCATGGGGATGACCGAAGGATGCTCCGCATCATCTCCCTCCCCCCTTGGGAGAGAACCGACCTCGGATCAGAAGCTTCATCTCCATGGTATGGCGCGAGGTCCTTGACGTTGAAGATGTCGCTCACATTGTACTTGTCTCGTGGTAGGTCGATCTTGTAGGCGTTGTCTTTGTAGCGTGCGAGCACCTTGAAAGGTCCATTGGACTTATGCTCGCTGGGAAGCGGTCTCATGCGAAGGTGTAGCCACACTAGATCACCAATGTTCAAGACCATGGGTTGCTTGTTGACGTTGAGCTTGGTCGCTAGTCGCTGTACTTGGCGCCGATGGTGTGCCTTGTATCCTCATGAATCTTCCGGATGTAGCTTGCCCGTGCACTCGCATCCATGTTGGTGCACTCTTGTAGAGGAAGAGGTAGAATGTCCAATGGTGACAACGGGTTGAAGCCGTAGACGACCTCGAAGGGGGAATTGCCGTTAGTCGAATGTCTTGCACGATTGTAGGCGTACTCGGCGATGGGTAGACATGCCTCCCACTCCTTGATGTTCTTCTTGATCAATACGGGAAGTAGAGTGGAGACCGTCCGGTTCGTCACCTCCGTTTGGCCGTCAGTTTGAGAATGGTATGCGGATGAGAACAAGAGCTTGATTCCGAGCTTGGCGCATAGGGTCTTCCAAAAGTAACTAAAGAACTTGACGTCGGAGACGATTGTCTTTGGTACTCCATGGAGTCGCAAGATTTCCCTACAAAAGAGATTTGCAATGTGTGAAGCATCGTCTATCTGGTTGCAAGGAATGAAATGTGCCATCTTGGAAAATCTATCCACAACAACAAACACGGAATCCTTTCCATTTTGAGTTCTAGGCAAACCAAGTACAAAATCCATGCTAATGTCTTCCCAAGGTTGATAAGGAATAGGAAGAGGCATGTAAAGACCATGAGATTGAGCTTTAGACTAAGCTTTGTGACATGTAGAGCATCGGTTTGTGAAGTGTGAGACGTCTCAAAACATCTTGGGCCAAAAGTAGTTCTTGGAGAGCGTGGCAAATGTCTTATCTCGACCAAAATGTCCCATGAGTCCGCCTCCATGAGCCTCTTGCAAAAGTAGCAAACGAAGAGAAGACTCGGGAATGCATAGTTTGTTAGCTTTCATAAGATATCCTTGATATAATATTGTTCCCAAGAAGTATGCATCAAACACTTAGCATAAGGAATAGCAAAAGATGGGTCATTAGCATACAAGTCTTTGATGTGCTCAAAACCAATGACATTCAACTCAAGTTTAGTGACAAGTGTGCATATGCGTGAAAGTGCATCCACAACTACATTTTCCTTACCCTTAATGTACTTGATCACATAGGGTAAAGATTCAATAAATTCACTCCATTTGGCATGACGCTTGTTCAACTTAGTTTGACCTTTTAAGTACTTAAGCGTTTCATGATCGGTATGTATTACAAACTCATGAGGTCTAAGATAATGTTCCCAAACATGTAGCACACGTACTAAAGCATACAATTATTTGTCATAGATGGGATAGTTAAGTTGAGCACCGGATAGTTTTTCACTAAAATATGCAATGGCTCATTTTTCTTGCATCAAAACTCCACCAATTCCGGTACCACTTGCATCACAATGAACCTCAAAAGTTTTGTCAAAATTGGGCAAAGCAAGAATCGGAGCATGAGTAAGCAAAGACTTGAGCTCATCAAAAGCGGTGGATTGCAAAGATCCCCAAACAAAAGGAGTATTCTTCTTACTCAAGGCATGCAAAGGAGCGGCAATAGTGCTAAAATCTTTCACAAAGCGACGATAAAAACCCGCAAGACCAAGAAAGCTACGCACTTGTTGCAAGTTGGTGGGGGGGGGGGCAAGTTTTAATTGCTTCAATTTTAGACTCATCAACATGGACACCCTTTGAGGATACAACAAAACCCAAGAAAACCACTTTGTCAACACCAAATGTGCATACTTTTCATGTTTGCATAAAGACGTTCCTTGCGAAGGGTTTGCAAAACAGCCCTAACATGATGAAGATGCTCTTTCATGGTTTTGCTAAACACAAGGATATCATCGAAGTAAACCATAAAAAATACTCCAATATAAGGGTGAAGCACATAATGCATAAGGCGTACGAAAGTACCAGGAGCCTCCGATAGACCCATAGGCATCACTAACCACTCATATAAGCCAAATTTGGTTTTGAAAGCAGTTTTCCATTCATCACCCTCTTGAATGCGGATTTGAGAATAGCCACTTTTAAGATCGATTTTTGAGAAAAAGTTGGCTCCACTAAGTTCATCAAGCATATCATCTAGGCGAGGAATGGGATGCCTATAGCAAACGGTAATAGCATTTATAGGTCTACAATCGGAACACAAGCGGAAACTTCCATCGGGCTTAGGCACAAGTATAACGGGAACGGCACAAGGGCTTAAGCTTTCACGTACATGACCGTTATCGATGAGTTGTTGTACTTGCCGTTGAATCTCCTTGGTTTCTTCGGGATTGACTCGGTATGGAGCTTTGTCTGGGAGAGGCGCTCCGGGGATGAGGTCGATTCGATGCTCAATGCCTCGAAGAGGAGGTAGACCCGGAGGTAGCTCATCGGGGAAAACATCTTGGAATTCCTGCAAAAGAGATTCAAACACTAAAGGTAGCTCGTGAGAGATGTTAGTTGTTGTCTCTCCATCCTTGCACACAAGGACAAAGTGCGTCACACTCGATGGGTTCTCACGAACTTCTCTCATCTCACTTTTGGTGGCAAATAGGATTAGGTCTTTCTCTTTAGGTGAAGAGGCGCTCACGTTTGGCTTTTGGCTCTCACTCACTTTTTGGTGGATCACTTTCTCACTCTTCTCTCCATGATGGGTGGCTTGCTTGTCGGCTAGCACTTGACTAGGAGACATAGGTTGTAGCACATATTCCTTCCCTTTCATTTTGAAGCTATAGTGATTGGTACGCTCATTGTGTAAGACACCACGGTCGAATTGCCATGGTCGACCAAGAAGGAGGTGGCAAACGGTCATTGGGACCACATCACACTCCAAAGTGTCCTCATATGCACCAATTTTGAAGGAGATTTGGACCGTATGCTCGACTCGTATAGTGCCGGATTCACTTAGCCATTGAACCTTGTAGGGGTGTGGGTGCTTCCTCTTGACCAATTGAAGCTTGGAGCATAGTTCTTCACTTGCCAAGTTGTGGCAACTACCTCCGTCGATGATGACCTTGACGGACCTTCCATTGATGCCGGCCTTTGTGTGGAAGATGTGGCATATTTGGTCTTCTTCTTGTTGATGTTGAAGAGTCAAGACCTTGAAACCACGAGAGCGGGGCTCGAATCCTTATCACAAAAGACTTGATCATCTTCATCCTCGTTCACTCGCCGGTGCATGGCCACTTGCTCAAGAGCTTCCATCTCCTCATCTGATGTAGGGCGGAACCCCACGTGGGCGATCTTTCACGTTGGAGCGGATCCTACGGGGAATCACGAGGAACACGCGGAAGAACACGAGAGAAACGAGAGAGAAATCACGAAACCGACAAGAGATCAATCACACAAGTGCTAGATTATCGATCACATAGAGTGGCACAAGATTCAAGATCAACAAAGGATGATACAAACGGTAGTCGTTCTTCTCCGTGAGGAGGCCTTGAGGGGGTCCACCCTAGAAGGGGGTCTTGAATCCGCTTGGGGGATCTTCTCCGTAGAGGTCCTGATCTCCGAGGAGAAGTAGCCAAGTGGATGAGCAAAGGCTCTCACACAAGAATATGAGCTAATCCAATGCTGACCCTAGAAAGTTGGGGGAGAAGGAGTATATATAGTCTAGGGGGCGAAGGGGTACAAGGGCTGCGGCCCAAACGAAGTCAACACACAGGCGTCGAAGGTCCGGAGGCTCGGGACGGTCCGGACGTCCGGACGGGTTCGGACATCCGTAGAATCAGTTCTGTCGTGGGCGCGTCGGACGTCCGGAGAGGGTCGGCCGTCCGGAGCTTCGTGACGGTCCGGACGTCCGGAAGTTGTTGGTCGTTTGTAGATTCGGTTCGGGCGTGCGTCGGTCGGATGTCCGGAGGCTTTGGCCGTCTGTAGTTTTGGTTCGGTGGCAAAGTGCCGGACGTCCGGAGAGTCCGGCCGTCTGGTCTCTGACTCGTCGGACGTCCGGAAGGCGCTTGACGTCCGGTGCCTGCCTTTCAAAGAAGATCTCTTCTTCTTCTTCAATGTGCCTCGAGTCCTCGCCGTCTTGGCTCTCGCAAGTGGTTGATCCTTGGCTCACCTCCATGTACCTGATTACACATAGAGTCTCCGAATGAGGTAGTAGCCATGTCTCGTGAGTAGGAAGAGGGAGTTCGGAGAGGAGCTAATTCACCTTATCTTCGATAGCCTTAGCTCGGGCTCTTGTCATGGGTCCCGTGGTGTTGAGGGAGATGTAGGCACGTCCATGGGGATGAGCGAGGATGCTCAGCATCATCTCACCCCCCCATGGGAGAGATCCGACCTCGGAACAAAAGCTTCATCTCCATGGTACGGTGCGAGGTCCTTGACGTTGAAGATGTCGCTCACATTGTACTTGTCTCGAGGTAGGTCAATCTTGTAGGCGTTGTCGCTTGTAGCGTGCATAGCACCTTGAAAGGTCCATCGGCTCTAGGAAGAAGCTTGGACTTATGCTCTTTGGGGAAGCGTTCTTGCGAAGGTGTAGCCACACTAGATCACCAATGTTGAAGACCATGGGTTGCTTGTTGACGTTGAGCTTGGACGCTAGTCGTTGTACTTGGCGCCGATGGTTTGTCTTGTATCATCATGCATCTTCTTGATATAGCTTGCCTGCACTCGCATCCATGTTGGTGCGCTCTTGTAGAGGAAGAGGTAGAATGTCCAATGGGGACAAGGGGTTGAAACCGTAGACGACCTCGAAGGGGACTTGCCGGTAGTTGAATGTCTTGCACGATTGTAGGCGCATTTCGGCGATGGGTAGACATGCTTCCCATTCCTTGATGTTCTTCTTTATCAAGACACGAAGTAGAGTGGATAGTGTGATTCGTCACCCCCGTTTGGCCATCGGTTTGAGGATGGAATGCCGAGGAGAACAAGAGCTTGATTCCGAGCTTGGCGCATAGGGTCTTCCAAAAGTAACTCAAGAACTTGATGTCACGATCGGAGACGATTGTCTTTGGTACGCCATGGAGTCGCAAGATTTCCCAACAAAAGAGATTGGCAACATGTGAAGCATCGTCTATCTTGTTGCAAGGTATGAAATGTGCCATCTTAGAAAATCTATCCACAACAACAAAGACGGAATCCTTGCCATTTTGAGTCCTAGGCAAACCGAGTACAAAATCCATACTAATGTCTTCCCATGGTTGATATGGAATTGGAAGGGGCATGTAAAGACCATGAGATTGAGCTTTAGACTTAGCTTTGCGACATGTATAGCATCGGTTGGTGAAGCGTGAGACGTCATGAACATCTTGGGCCAAAAGTAGTTGTTGGAGAGCGTGGCGAATGTCTTGTCGCGTCCAAAGTGTCCCATGAGTCCGCCTCCATGAGCCTCTTGCAAAAGGAGCAAACGAAGAGAAGACTCGGAATGCAAAGTTTGTTAGCTCTCATGAGATAACCATCCTTGATGTAATATTGTTCCCAAGACGTGACAAGGCCAAACACTTAGCATAAGGAGAAGCAAAAGATGGATCATGCTCACACAAGTCTTTTATATGCTCAAAACCAATAACATTCAACTCAAGTTGAGTTACAAGCATGCATATGCGTGAAAGCGCGTCGGCAACTACATTTTCTTTACCCTTAATGTACTTGATCACATAAGGAAAAGATTCAATGAATTCACTCCATTTGGCATGACGCTTGTTCAATTTAGTTTGACCTTTGAGGTACTTAAGCGTTTCATGATCGGTATGGATGACAAACTCATGAGGTCTAAGGTAATGTTCCCAAACATGTAGCACACACACTAAAGCATACAATTCTTTGTCATAGATGGGATAATTAAGTTGAGCACCGGAGAGTTTTTCACTAAAATAAGCAATGGCTCGCTTTTCTTGCATCAAAACTCCGCCAATTCCGGTACCACTTGCATCACAATGAACCTCAAAAGTTTTGTCAAAGTTGGGCAAAGCAAGAATCGGAGCATGAGTAAGTAAAGACTTGAGCTCATCAAAAGCGGTTGATTGCGAAGTTCCCCAAACAAAGGGGGTATTCTTCTTGCTCAAAGCATGCAAAGGAGCGGCAATTGTGCTAAAATCTTTCACAAAGCGACGATAGAAACCCGCAAGACCAAGAAAACTTCGCACTTGTTGCAAATTTGTGGGTTGGGGCCAAGTTTTAATTGCTTCAATTTTAGATTCATCAACATGGACACCCTTTGAGGAAACTACAAAACCCAAGAAAACCACTTTGTCAACTCCAAAAGTGCATTTTTCCAAGTTTGCATAAAGGCTTTCCTTGCGAAGAGTTTGCAACACAGATTTTACATGATTGATGTGCTCTTTCATGGTTTTGCTAAACACAAGAATATCATCAAAGTAAACCACAACAAAGACTCCAATATAAGGACGAAGCACATGATGCATAAGACGCACAAAAGTACCGAGAGCTTCCGAAAGACCCATAGGCATCACTAACCATTCATATAATCCAAATTTGGTTTTGAAAGCAGTTTTCCATTCATCACCCTCTTGTATGCGTATTTGATAATAGCCACTTTTAAGATCAATTTTTGAGAAAAAGTTGGCTCCACTAAGTTCATCAAGCATATCATCTAAGCGAGGAATGGGATGCAGATATCGAACGGTGATAGCATTGATAGGTCTACAATCGGAACACAAGCGGAAACTTCCATCGGGCTTAGGCACAAGAATAACGGGAACGGCACAAGGGCTTAAGCTTTCACGCATATGACCGTTGTCGATGAGTTGTTGTACTTGCCGTTGAATTTCCTTGGTTTCTTCCAGATTGACTCGGTATGGAGCTTTGTTTGGTAGAGGTGGTCCGGGATGAGGTCAATTCGATGCTCAATTCCTCAAGAGGAGGTAGACCCGAGGTAGCTCATCGGGAAAAACATCTTGAAATTCCTGCAAAAGAGATTGAAACACCAAAGGTAGTTCGTGAATGGTGTTAGTGTTTGGTTCTCCATCCTTGCACACAAGGACAAAGTGCATCACACTCGATGGGTTCTCACACACTTCTCTCATCTCACTTTTGGTGGCAAATAGAATGAGGTTTTTCTCTCTAGGCGAAGAGTCGCTCAAATTTGGCTTGTGGCTCTCACTCACTTTTGGGTGGATCACTTTCTCACTCTTGTCTCTATGAGGAGTGGCTTGTTTGTCGGCTATCACTTGACTAGGAGACAGAGGTCGAGCACATATTCTTTCCCTTTCATCTTGAAGCTATAGTGATTGGTACGCCCATTGTGTATGACACCATGGTCGAATTGCCATGGTCGACAAAGAAGTAGGTGACAAACGGTCATTGGGACCACATCACACTCCAAAGTGTCTTCGTATGCACCGATTTTGAAAGAGACTAGGACCGTATGCTCAACTCGTATAGTGCCGGAATCACTTAGCCATTGCACCTTGTAAGGATGCGGTGCTTCCTTTTGCCAATTGGAGCTTGGAGCATAGTTCTTCACTTGCCAAGTTGTGGCAACTACCTCCATCGATGATGACCTTGATGGACCGGCCCATTGATGCCGGCTTTTGTGTGGAAGATGTGGCATCGTTGGTCTTCTTCTTGTTGATGTTGAAGAGTCAAGACCTTGGAGACAACGAGGGCGGGCTCGAATCCTCATCACAAAAGACTTGATCATCTTCTTCTTCGCTCACTTGCCGTGCATGGCCACTTTCTCAAGAGCTTCCATCTCCTCTTCACTCATGGAGTCATATGTGCCATCGTCGTTGAGGATCATGGTGCGCTTGTTGGTGCATTCAGATGACTTGTGGCCTCGGCCGCCGCAAGTGAAACACTTGAAGGAGCTTGTCTTGATGGTCTCATCGGTCGGAGTAGAGGATGAAGCACGCGGCTTGATGTTGCTTGTAGTAGGAGGAGGACGACTTGAGCTTGTCGAAGTCTTCTTGTAACTTGACTTGTCGCTGCTTCTTGAAGAAAGTTTGGTTGATGTAGATGATGAAGGAGTCGTTGAAGCTTGGTTGTTGGAGGAGCCGTAGGTCTTGGATGAGTACTTGGCGTACTTGAAGTCATCTTGCACTTGGCGCCCGCCTTTGTAGCTTGATGCACGAGCTCAATGAGGGATGAGTATGGTTGGAAGTCGGCGATCTTCTTGATGGGATGATTGAGTCCATTCAAGAAACGTGCCATAGTTTGCTCATCATCTTCCTTGACATTGGCTCGAATCATGGCTATCTCCATTTCCTTGTAATATTCTTCAACGCTCTTTGTTCCTTGCTTGAGTAGTTGGAGTTTCTTGAAGAGGTCGCGGTTGTAGTAGGTTGGCACAAACGTGCTCGCATGACATCCTTCATTTGAGCCCAAGTGGTGATTGGAGGTTCACCTCTTGCTTGTCGTCAGCCAATGATTTGTTCCCACCATATGAGCACATAGTCTTGGAACTCAAGTGATGCCATAGCGATTTTCTTCGCTTCATCGTAGTTGTGCAAGCGGAAGATTTTGTCAACCTTCAATGCCCATGAGAGGTAGTCTTCGGGTCATTGCTTCCATTGAACTTGGGCATGGTGAATTTTAGCTTGTCCGAAGCGTTGCTCTTCATTGTGTTGTTGACGGTGTTGATGATGACGCCCTTGGCGTGGATTGTATTCGTCTTCATGTTGCTCTTGGCGCGGAGGAAGACCATGATCAACTTGCCCTTGTTGAACTTGAGGTTGCGGTGCAGCTTGACGAGCTTGTGGAGGAGCTTGAGGAACTTGTCGTTGTGCATGAGGTTGGTAGTTCCTCTCTTGGATTTCTTCTCAAGTGCTTCCTTCTTGATTGCGCCTGCTCATGATTGCGGTTGGCGAAGGCTCTACTTGATTCTTGAAGGGCACGTTGCACCTCAAGAGCTTGCGCCTCACGTTGTCGTTGTTGAAGACGTTGAGCCTTGGCGCCTTGTTCGCCTTTGGTGAAGACGTGCTCGTTCTTCTTCTTGTTGGCGCATTTAAGGCGTTGTCGTTCTTGAGCTTGAGCAAAAGCCTCTTGATTAGATTGAGGACGAGGAACTTGATCATCAACTTGCTCTTGTGAATGCTTGACATGTAGCGGGTTGCGAGATGCATGACGGTCTTGGCGCCGCTGCTCGTCGAAGAGTGTTCGATGACGGTGTACTTGAGTCGTAGAAGGTGTCGTCGGAATGTCGACTCGAGCGGCTTCGTCTTGATGATGAAGAAGTTGAATGATGCCGGTTTCTCATCAACGCTGGATCTCGTCCATTCTTGCATCATTCTCTTGCTTGTGAGCCTCGAACTTGTTGTCGAAGTAGTCTCTTGTACGTTGCTCGGAGAGTCGCAAGTCGGTGGCGAGGTAGTCGATGCGGTCGCTCATTGCTTGTTGTTCTTGCTGCAACGCCACAGTGCACCAAAGAGGTGGTTCTTGGTGACATATGAAGACATGTCGCCGCCTTGCTCGTTGAAGAGTGGGTTGGTAGAAGAACTTGGCCTATCCATCATTCCAAGCAAAATGTGAGTGGTAGAACGGAAAGAACTTATACCAATGTACCTTTGACCGATGTTGAAGATGAATCAAGTTCACTCAAATGCGGACAATGAAATAGCACTCTTGGTACCGATTCTTGTCGGTTCTCACACCTACACAAGTAAAAGCTTATGGTGGAGCTCGGTTAGGATGGTGGCACAAAATTTGATGCAATTGTAAGTGAGACTCAATAAAGTTGGAAATGATTCACAAGTTTGCAAATGCAACAAGTAGACCAATAGCAAGATAAGGTACACGGAAACACACACGCAGAAGATAATATGGGGTTATGCAACCAAGGATGAGCCAAAATGTGGAATTCACCAAGATGCTCTTGTTGCACAACACTAGATAGACGCTTAGCACGATTGCACAATAGGCGGATACGAACTTGTGCACAACCTACTAAGCAAAATGCAACGACTTCTACCCAAGTATGCTATATGTATGGTGTTTCGATGTGTTGATCCAAGATGATCAAGTATGACAATCTTAATGTTGTATGATGCTATGGTTCTTGCTCATAAGCTCTTTGTTTATCTTTCTCTCTTTGCTTAAAAGCTTGAATGGCTCTTTCTCTTTTGAGCTCTTTTCTCATGCAAAACTTCACGAACCAAGATAGTAATTGTGTATGCGATGACAACTTTGTGACACACAAGTTGATGGTAAGATATGCGCCACTTTGGTATGGTATGTATGCTATGGAGTATGATCACTAATGTGCACAAGTCACGTTGCCGGCAATACTCAATGTCTAGTCTCGATGGGTAAGCAACGCGAAAGATGGGCTATGATGGTTATCAATGCAATTGCAAGTAATGTCAAAGGTGTCGACGATGTTACCGTCCTTGACGAAGATGAGCGGTGGTGATGTTGATGTTGAACCGCACTCTAGATAGCCGAAACACAAAAGGATACGGAAAACCCCAACTCAATTTCTCAAGGCATAATTTGGCAACGTTGTCGGAATTGGAAGTGGGAAAGGCTAAGGTGGTGTTATGCGGAAGTGGTGGAGGTAAGTGGGAGTGTATGTGGGCACGGGACAAAATTTGGCGAAAGTTAGGCTTCGGAAGTCGGTTGTGGAGTAGCGGCGGATGTCGTGGAAGCCCTAGGCAAAGATGCCAAAGATCACAAAATTTGATGTAGTCAAATGAGGTTGGTGGTATTTTTGTTGGAAGGGGGATGTCAATAGCTTCAAAACGAGCTAAAGAACGTCAAAATCGGAGTTCGGATGAATTAGTTATGGACAAAACAAAAATCAGCCGAAGTGGGAATCTACAGTTACGGACGTCCGAAAAGGTCGGATGTCCGGGCGTCGGACGTCCGGAAAAGTCGGAAATCCGTAAATTCAGTTCATTAGGGTTCCGGCCGTCCGGAAAGGTCGGACGTCCGTCGTTTCAGGGCTCCGGACGTCCAGAATCTCCTGGCCGTCCGTGGGTCGGGTCAACGCGAAAATTGAGATCCGGACGCGATTTTGAGCGGAATTGTGGGATTTTGGGGTCAAAATTGCGGGATTTTGTGGATGGAAAGTGGAGAAACTTGGGGAAATGCTAGATCCACTCGAAACCAAGCAAATCCATGGATCAAATCCAACAAAACTTCATCACACGAACAAATCACAAAAAAAATTTGGGGCTATTTTTGTGGGGAATTTTCGAATTAGGACAAAACAACAAAATCAAGCTAGAAAAAGAGGGTAGGGGCTCCAATAACGTGATCAACGTGGCTCATGATACCATAGATGATGTAGGGCGGAACCCCACGTGGGCGATCTTTCACGTTGGAGCGGATCCTACGGGAATCACGAGGAACACGCGAAGAACACGAGAGAAACGAGAGAGAAATCACGAAACCGACAAGAGATCAATCACACAAGTGCTAGATTATCGATCACATAGAGTGGCACAAGATTCAAGATCAACAAAGGACGATACAAACGGTAGCCGTTCTTCTCCGTGAGGAGGCCTTGAGGGTGTCCACCCTAGAAGGGGGTCTTGAATCCGCTTGGGGGATCTTCTCCGTAGAGGTCCTGATCTCCGAGGAGAAGTAGCCAAGTGGATGAGCAAAGGCTCTCACACAAGAATATGAGCTAATCCAATGCTGACCCTAGAAAGTTGGGGAAGAAGGAGTATATATAGTCTAGGGGGCGAAGGGGTACAAGGGCTTCGGCCCAAACGAAGTCACCACACAGGCGTCGGACGTCCGGAAGGCGTCGGACGTCCGGAGGCTCGGGACGGTCCGGACGTCCGGACGGGTTCGGACATCCGGCGAATCAGTTCTGTCAGGCGCGGCTTGACGTCCGGAGAGGGTCGGTCGTCCGAGCTTCAGGACGGTCCGGACGTCCGGAAGTTGTCGGTCGTCCGTAGATTCGGTTCGGGCGTCGTCGGTCGGATGTCCGGAGGCTTCGGTCGTCCGTAGTTTTGGTTCGGTGGCAAAGTGCCGGACGTCCGGAGAGTCCGGCCGTCTGGTCTGGGACTCGTCGGACGTCCGGAAGGCGCTTGACGTCCGGTGCTCAGTTTTCAGCAGATCTCTTCTTCTTCTTCAATGTGCCTCGAGTCCTCGCCGCCTTGGCTCTCGCAAGTGGTTGATCCTTGGCTCACCTCCATGTACCTGATTACACATAGAGTCTCCGAATGAGGTAGTAGCCATGTCTCGTGAGTAGGAAGAGGGAGTTCGGAGAGGAGCGAATTCACCTTATCTTCGATAGCCTTAGCTCGGGCTCTTGTCATGGGTCCTAGTGGCGTTGAGGGAGATGTAGGCACGTCCATGGGGATGAGCGAGGGATGCTCCGCATCATCATCACTCATTGAGTCATAGGTGCCATCGTCGTTGAGGATCATAGTGCGCTTGTTGGTGCATTCATAGGACTTGTGGCCTCGGCCGCCGCAAGTGAAACACTTGAAGGAGCTTGTCTTGGTGGTCCCATCGGTCGGAGTAGATGACGAAGCACGCGGCTTGAAGTTGCTTGTAGTAGGAGGAGGACGACTTGAACTTGTCGAACTTTTCTTGTAACTTGACTTGTCGTCGTTGTTTGTAGAAGGTTTGGTTGATGTAGATGTTGGAGGAGTCGTTGAAGATTGGTTATTGGAGAAGCCGTAGGTCTTGGACGAGTACTTAGCATACTTGAAATCATCTTGCACTTGACGTTCCGCCTTTGTAGCTTGATGCACGAGCTCAATGAGGTTGGAGTGGGGTTGGAAGTCGGCGATCTTCTTGATGGGTGATTGAGTCCATTCAAGAAACGTGCCATTGTTTGCTCATCATCTTCCTTCACATTGGCTCGAATCATGGCTATCTCCATTTCCTTGTAGTATTCTTCAACACTCTTTGTTCCTTGATTGAGGAGTTGGAGTTTCTTGAAGAGGTCGCTGTTGTAGTAAGTGGGCACAAAACGTGCTCGCATGACATCTTTCATTTGAGCCCAAGTGGTGACTGGAGGTTCACCTCTTGCTTGTCGGCGCTCAAGGATTTGCTCCCACCATATGAGCACATAGTCTTGGAACTCAAGTGATGCCATAGCGATCTTCTTCTTTTCCTCATAGTTGTGCAAACGAAAATTTTGTCGACCTTCAATGCCCATGAGAGGCATTCTTCGGGGTCATTGCTTCCATTGAACTTGGGCATGGTGAATTTGAGCTTTCCATAGCATTGCTCTTCATTGTGTTGTTGGCGATGGTGATGATGACGCCCTTGACGTGGGTGGCAATCATCTTCATGCTGCTCTTGGAGTGGAGGAAGTCCATGATCAACTTGCTCTTGTTGAACTTGAGGTTGAGGTGGAGCTTGACGAGCTTGTGGAGGAGCTTGAGGAACTTGACGTTGCACGCGCGGTTGATAGTTCCTCTCTTGGATTTCTTCTCGAAGGGCTTCATCTTGATTGCGCCGTTCGCGATTGCGGTTGGTGATGGCTCGACTTGATTCTTGAAGGGCATGTTGCGCCTCAAGAGCTTGCGCTTCTCGTTGTTGTTGTTGAAGACGTTGCGCCTCGGCGTCTTGTTCTTCTTGGTGTAGACGCGCTCGTTCTTCCTCTTGGCGCCATAGTCCTTGTCGTTCTTGAGCTTGGGCAAAAGCGGCTTGGTTCGATTGAGGACGAGGGACTTGCTCATCGACTTGCTCTTGTGAATGCTTGTAATGTAGCGGATTGCGAGATGCATGACGATCTTGACGCGCGGCTCGTCGAAGAGTGTTCGATGACGGTGTACTTGAGTCGTAGAAGGTGTCGTCGGATTGTCGACTCGAGCAGCTCCGTCTTGAGGATGAAGAAGTGGAATGATGTCGGTTCCTCATCAAGGCGCGGATCTCGTCCATTCTTGCATCATTCTCTTGCTTGTGAGCGTCGAACTTGTTATCGAAGTAGTCTCTTGTACGTTGCTCAGAGAGTCGCAAGTCGGTGGCGAGGTTGTCGATGCGGTCGCTCAGTGCTCTTTGCTCTTGGTGCAACGCCCGTTGAGCACCAAAGAGGTGGCTCTTTGTGACGTATGATGATATGTCGTCGTCTTGCTCGAGGAAAAGTGGGTTGGTAGAAGTACTTGGCCTATCCATCATTCCAAGCAAAAATGTGAGTGGTAGAAGGAGAAGAACTTATACCAATGTACCTTTGACCGATGTTGATGATGAATCAAGTTCACTCAAATGCGGACAATGAAATAGCACTATTGGTACCAATCCTTGTTGGTTCTCACATCTACACAAATAAAAGCTTATGGTGGAGCTTGGTGAGGATGGTGGCACAAAATTTGATGCAATTGTAAGTGAGCGTCAATAATGTTGGAAAAGGTTCACAAATTTGCAAATGCATCAAGTAGACCAAGCAAATATTGGTACACGAAAACACACACGCAAATAGATAAGTGGGATTGTGCAAACCAAAAGTGAGACAAAATGTGGAATCCACGAAAATGCTCTTGTTGCACAATACTAGAGAGACGCTAGCACGATTGCACAATAGGCGGATACGGAACTTGTGCACAACCTACTAGGCAAAAATGCAACTATCTCTATCCCACGTATGCTATATGTATGGTATTTCGATGCTATGATCCAAGATGATCCAATATGACAATCTTAATGTGGTATGATGCTATGGTTCTTACTCATAAGCTCTTTGCTTATCTTTCCTCTTTTCTTAATAGCTTGTGTGGCTCTTTCACTTCTGAGCTCTTTTCTCATGCAAAACTTCATGAACCAAGATGGCAATTGTGTATGCTATGACAACTTTGTGACACACAAGTGGATCCCAAGATATGCACCACGGTGGTATGGTATGTATGCTATGGATTATGATCACTAATGTGCACAAGTCACGTTGCCGGCAATACTCAATGGCTAGTCTCGATGGGTAAGCTACGCAAAATTAAGGCCATGTGGTTATCAATGCAATGGCAAGGTTTGGACAAAGATGTCGTCGAGATTACCGTCCTTGCTTACGGTTGAAGGTTCCAAACGGATGCGAATGTGGACGATGATGTGATGCACGGTGATGCGGAGCATCCTACGGTCATCACCATGTCAAGAGTCCGTTTGGCGAGTGACACGTTCGACATCCACTTCACATACACAAAGGTGAATCATCTCCTTTACGCGTGTTCACTTGACCCCTTCGAGGATGGTATACTACTTGACACTTCTCCCGTGCATGCATAGGTATTGTCGAACACTACAGACGCATTTAGGAGGAGTGCAAGCGCCAAGGAACACCTACACCATCCACGAGGGAAGCATGGAAGAGAAGACGGAAGAAGACGGAGCTGCGGAGTCTACAGCGACCGGACGACCGGAAGCCACCGGACGTCCGACAGTCTCCAGCGCCCGGACGACGGACGTCCACCGGACGTCCGACGCAACCACGCCAGGACTAGCCAGGAGATCTATAGCAGTCGGATGACCGACAACCTCCGGACGTCCGACAAGTCCCAGCGCCCGGACGATCGACGCCGACCGGACGACCGGTGCCACTACACCCGAGAAGAATCAGCGGACATCCGACGCGCGCCGGAATTCCGGACCGTCCCGAGCCACCGGACGTCTGACCCCCACCGGTCGTCCGGCACCTGCCTGTGCGTAGTCGGGCCTTTGGCCTTGTATCTCTCTCCCACTTACCCCTTCGTGGCTTAGACTATAAATAGAACACCTCCACCTCCTTTCTAGGGTAAGCAAATATGATAGCTCATTCTTAGGTGAGCTTTGCTCCTACTTCTACTCTTGAGAGAGAGAGAGACCACTGTTGGGTTCTACGGTAGGGTGCGTCGACTGCAAATTAAAATTTTCCTACGCGCAGAACATGCAGGAACATGCTGCGGGAGATGTATCACAGTTCGTTACCACTAGACGCGCAATGCCGTGCAGCGAAAGAAGAGTTGGGGCAGCGCGTCCGCGTGGATCGTCTCCTCCTTGTTCGATCTCCCTCGAACAGCCGTTCGTCCGATCCCACGTACGAGTTCGCCGGAGCGGCGCAAGTGCACCGCCTCTAACGGTATCCGTGCGTGCAGGAGGAACACCGTGCGGCGGACTGCTAGGTCCGATCACACAGTCGGCGGCGAGTGGAGGTGGCTATTCGCAACACATGCAAACCCTAGTCGCAGCCGAAGCGATCAACCACATGAGTGTGCCGCACCTCCACTTTATATAGGCATCTGTTGCGGGCTCAACACTTGGGCCTCGCACGGACCCTAAAGCCCAAAGTCTACTCGGTCATGTTCCTAGTCCAGTTCGGATCACATCCGACCGGTGTCCTCTGAACCGACCTCGTAGGTTCCTTCCCTTGCGCCAAGAACCCCTTAGGTTCAAGTCGGCTTGGTCACAGTTCGGATCACCTCCGACCTGCACGGTTGGTAGCGGCCTCTAGCAAGGCGTGCCGACCACCAAGCATCTATGAAGCTGGTTAGGCGAACACAGCATAACGTGTCACACTTCTCGCTCCTTTTCCAAGACGATATATGTTGTCGGGCTCAAGGCGAGACTGTCATCCTTGTGCTAGCCCGACCTCTTTCTCGTTCCAGTGATACCGACCACAATCCGGATTATCTCATAATCCTTGTCGCATGGCCATGCTTATCCTGGTCGGATCATACGAGGGGCCCAAAGTATATCTCTCCTGATCGGAGGGGCAAATCCCATCTTGCTCGACCATGTCTCGCAGCATGGGACTGGACAAACCCGAAACCTACCTTTGTAACTACCCAGTCACGGAGTAGCGTTTGGTCGGCCCAAAGCAAGTCTGTCACCATCCCGAGTACATGCGTCAGCTCAGGTCTTAGGACATACTCCCTCCGTTCCTAAATATAAGGTGTATTAGTTTTTCAAAAAGTCAAACGGTCTATGTGTTTGACCAACTTTATAGCAAAATATATAAAGATTTACAATACTAAATATATCAAATACAAAAATATATTTCATGATGAATCAAGTGATGATGATTTGGTATTCTAGATATTGATGGTTTTTTCTATAAACTTGGTCAAAGTTGGAGAAGTTTGACTTTTTGAAAAAATAATACACTTTATATTTAGAAACGGAGGGAGTAGAACGTATGTTGTACTAGAGACTCACAGATGACATATCGCTGCATCTCATAGTTGGGTCTGTCCGACTCGAACCTTATCTCGACTCGGATTCGACTACGTCGAATCCGACCAGACCTTTCCAAGTCCATATTATCCGGTTAGCATCCAATGCTCCATGGCTAGTGAGACCAAGCAATCAACCGTGTCATATCCTAGTCTAGTCGGCTGCGCGTCCACACAGCCCTTTCGACTAGGGACCTTTTAGGACAGTCATCATACAATGCATAGTCTCACAAACAAGTCACGTACTTGCTGATACACATCATTGATAATGTCCAAGGACTATCTTTATTCATAACACATAGGAAATATCATCATACATGATTGCCTCTAGGGCATATCTCCAACAACCACTACTCCATTGGAGGCCAAGACCTCCATCTAGGAGAAGATCCTGCGGGATATATCATCAAGACCCCCTCTTGGGCGGCCCTCTTCAAGACCTCCTCACGGAGATGAACTCTACCTTGTATCTTTCCCTTTGTTGTTCATGTACCTTGTGGATCTTGTGTGTTTGATTGTCTAGAGGATGTGTGATTGTACTTGTTCTTGAGTGTTTCCCCTTGTGATTTCTCCACGTTCTTCCCCGTGTTCTTCGTGCTCTTTGAGGGATCCCACTCCAAACATGAAAGATCGGCCTACACCGGGTTAGCCCCGCATCATATGGTATCATGAGCCACGTTGATCACGTATTTGGAGTCCCTCCCACCGTTTTCTAGCCTTCTTTTGCTTGATTTCGTCCTAAATTTCGAAAATCCCCACCAAAAATAGCCCCAATTTTTTTTGTGATTTGTTGGTTTGATGATGTTTTGTTGATTTTGATCCATGGATTAGCTTGGTTTCGAGTGGATCTAGCATTTCTCCAAGTTTCCCCCATCTTTCATCCATGAAATCTCGTCAATTTTGACCCCAAAATCCCCATTTTCCGCCCAAAATTGCGCCCCTGAACTCGCATCTCGCGTTGACCCCGACCCCCCCGGACGGCCCGCGTTTTACGGACGTCCGGAGCCCCAGGAACGACCGGACGTCCGACCATTCCCGGACGACCGGAACCCCTAACCCGAACCGAAATCACGGATTTCCGAGCCCGCCCGGACGTCCAACAACCGGACATCCGTCCATTTACGGGCGTCCGTAACCTGTAGATTCCCACTTCGGCTGATTTTTGTTTTGTCCATAACTAATTCATCCGAACTCCGATTTTCGCATTCTTTAGCTCGTTTTGAAGCTCTTGACATCCCCTATCCCACAAAAATACCACCAACACAATTTAACTCCAGCAAAATTTCGAAAATTTGGCAAGTTTGTGTAGGCCTTCCACTATATCATCCACATAACCACCATAGCCTTCCACAACCTAACCCAATTTTGTTTGAGCTTATTTGAGTTGTGGTTTGTGTCTCCTAAGGTGTTTCGGCTACTTAGGGACGGCAACTTCAACTCCGACACGTGTATAGCCCATCATTTCACTTCCACATTGCCAAGTGCAGACCACCACCGTATTCCCGCTACCACCATTTGACTTTTGTCCTTGAGATTTTGAGTTGTGGTTTTTCCGTTTCCTAAGGTGTTTTGGCTACTTAGGGGCGAGTCTCCATCATCTTGGTATCTACATCGGCAATACCGCCTCTCTTCATCGCCAAGGACAGTAACCTCGACGACACCATTGTATATTCCCCTTGCAAAGTGCATTGATAACCCCTAGCCCATTTTGCGTTACTTTCCTATCGAGACTAGCCATTTTAGTATTGCCAGCAACGTTACTTGTGCACATTAGTGATCATACTTCCCATTGCATACATACCATACCATTGTGGTGCATATATTGGTATCATATCTTGTGTCACAAGTTTGTTCCTGCATATACACAATTGCTATCTTGGTTTGTGCATTGTGCAAAGTGGCCATACATAGAAAAAAAAGAGAATAAGCTTTTATGCAAAGAGAAATAGCAAAGAGCTTGTAAGAAATAGCCATAGCATCCAAATATATCACATGGTATCATACTTGATCATTTTGGATCATTGTGTGAGAAACACCAGGAACCATACATATATAGCATACTTGGGATAGAAAGTTTATCCATTTTGCATCTTATAGGTTGTGCACAAGTGTCGTATCCGCCTATTGAGCAATCGTGCTAAGCTGCCTCTCTTGAGTTGTGCAACACGAAGCGTTTTCCGTGGATTCAACTTTTTGTGCTCATTACTTTGTTGCACGACCCCATTTATCTATCCGTATGTGTGTTTCCGTGTGCCACATATTGCTATTGGTCTACTTGTTTCGCTTGCGAATTTGTGAATCTCTTTCAACATTATTGACTCTTGCTAACATTTTGCATCAAATTTTTGTGCCACTATCCTCACCGAGCTCTACCATAAGCCGTACTTCATAGGTGTGAGTGAACAAGTCCGATACCAATTCCACTATTCTTTCATCTCACATTGAGTGAAACGGGATACATCCTCAACTTTGG
The DNA here is from genome assembly GCA_021605145.1 of Aegilops bicornis. Taxonomy (NCBI): domain Eukaryota; kingdom Viridiplantae; phylum Streptophyta; class Magnoliopsida; order Poales; family Poaceae; genus Aegilops; species Aegilops bicornis. The sequence continues at coordinate 286,614,671 of CM038673.1, read as the reverse complement.
GAAAAGGTAACTTGGTATTGTTTATCTCATTTCGTACTCACCTCTACTCGAGTCTTTTGATGGATAGGCAAGGCATTTCACCTTCGGTCTACAACAACAACAACGAGTTCGATGCCACAAACAACAACTCCGACGCCAAGATGCAAGCTCAAATGGAGGAGATCAAAGCCCTCATCAAGTCCTACAAGCGATCTTCCTCATCTTCGAGAAGACGCTCAAGAGCACATGCTTCCGAGCTACCATCTCCGGCAAGATCACATCGGCATCGACACCATCACCACCAAGAACATGAAGGTCAAGAGTTCAACACCAACAACCACTCAACGACTTCACCATCTCCCTTGGCATCTTCGCCAAGTGACTTCAAGGCATCTTCGCCTATGGACATACGGCATCTTCGCCAACAAGCACCCCAAGACTACGCTCAAAAGAAGCTCCCCAAGCTCAAGTCCGTGACTTCCACGAGCTACTACGACCTCGACATCGACCACGTGATTCCTTTCTATGGGACTCACGAACCCGAGGAGTATCTCGAGTGGGAGCGCTTAATGGACGACTACCTCAAGCTACATCAAGTTCCTCCCGAAGATCAAGTGAAGTGCGCCACAAGAAACTTCCACGACTACACCTCAACTTGGTGGCTTCACACACCTTCGGAGTACTACAACATGAGTTGGCCCAAGACGAAGAGAGCTTTGCGGCGAGAGTTTGTGCCTCCAACCTACACGGAACAACGTCTTCACCAATTGGAGAATACCATCCAAGGATCCAAGTCCATCGACGCGTACTTCAAGGAGATGAAGATTGCCTTGCGACGAGCCAGCGTGGACGACCCCATTTCGATGAAGTTCCACTTCATGATGGGATTGCACAACGACATCTCCAAGACTATCTTCCTCGAGAACTACAAGTCCATCGACGACTACTACATTGGTGCTCTCAAGGCGGAACAAGAACTCATGAAGGCCAAGGCTTCTCCACCCCAAGCACACTTCGCGGCGACCAAGCCCTACTACAAGCATGAGGCTAGTACTACCACGATGTCCAAGCCCGACGAGCTCCGAGATGATGCTCCCAAGTTCGACTTCGTCGCCATACCTCTTTGTGGCATTGATGATGCCGAGTCTACTTTGACTCTTTTTCAAGATGGTGCAACGATGAGTACGACTACGGAGACCCTCAAGGACCAAGATTTGGAGGCGAGCGGCAAGGTGGCGAGCAAGGATGATGCTTCCATCTTTGGAGGCGAGAGTGATGTTGTGCCATCTTCGGCCTTCATCCACGACGACGGTGACGAAATGATCGAGCATGGGATTTTCCCTTCGGTCATGGAGGAGAGTGATGATGTGCCACCTTCGGCCTTCATCCACGGTGACGATGACGAGATGGTTGAGTATTTCACTTCGACCACGGCGACGTATGATGACTTGAGTGACTTTAGCCACCATATTGAGAGTGAGAGTGACTTCACCACTAGCCACATATATGATGTGCTGCCACAATTCCCATGTGAGGAGAGACACAACCCCCACCACTTGAGTGAGATGAGTGACTCCACCATACGTGAGATTGAGTGCACCTATTTTGAGGAAGTGAGTGAACCACCACATCGAGAGAGTGTGATAGTTGATAGGGCATGTGAGGCCACTTCGATTTCTAACGACTTAACCTCTACCTCTATTGTGTCTTTTCATTTGGTGCTAGGTCCCATATATGATGACGCGTCGATCCTCGATTTACTTCGTCCTCCCTTTGGACAAGACGATGGCCATGGTGGAATATGATGCACCCCCACATGGTTCCATCAAGATGAAGATGACCACCATTTGGTCTTTCCTACCTCACCTACACCACTTGAGTGGAATGACAAAGGTAACAAAGGTGACGGTGATGCTCTAGTCCCACTAGTGGACATTCTTGAGATTGATTGCTTGCATGATATTGATCCACCTAGTACCATGATTCATGCTAGTATGATTTCCCCATGTGACAATTTGCCCATTTATGATGAATATGATGATTCTCATGTGGAGTCTATTAGTTGTAATGCCATGTTACATAGGATTTCTAGTGACAATTCTTTAGGTCACATCATGTTTGCTAATCCGCTTAACTTGTCATATGCTATGCATGAGATCAACCATATGTCTTATTTGCAATCTCTTCATAGTGACTATGCATATGCCATTAAAATAAACCCACTTTGCACATATGGCATACATGACAAGCCCATGGTTATTGGCATTTGCTTTTCTTTTGATGATATTGATATGCTCCCTTGCATCATTTATCTCATATGCCATGCCATGCCCACCTAGCTTCAGATATGTATTGTTTTAGATGTTGTCCATTTTCTCCATATGATGTTTCCGATATTGCTCATGAGGAGACCCCCATAGTTTCCTCATACATGTTAGGAGAATTTGATCCATCCCATTCATTGCATGATCCCAATACTTGTGTGCACCATATGCTCCCCATGAACAAACATGCTATTGATGTGCCATATACTTGCATTCTCAATTTGTGTCCCCATCGTGTCATACATAATAACTATTCCTTCATGATGGATGAAATGTTCTTATACCATGCATCAAATTTCTTTGAGCGATTCTTATCTTGTGCTAACTCACACGTGCACATACACATCATGATGGATGATGTGTACATTTACCACGCACACAATTTCTTTGGTTTGTATCTCTTTTGTGTAGGTACCCATGAATACTTGTCAACCTCGCAACCCCACGAGTTGACAAAACGAGCTCTAGAGAGCAACGATGATACGGGATCCCATGGATTGCCTTTCCCACCGCTCTCTTCACGCGAAGTATTCACGCATTTCTTCTACATGGCCCTCACTTGGCTATGGGTTGTTGTCCATTACATATTCTATGCCCATCTTGCCAAGTTCACTTTGCATGATATGCCCATTCCTATGCCTTTTCCATGCATTTGTGACCCATGCTTTGCTTTAGACATGATGATTGACTCTCATACTTTTTTATGTGTATTTGCAAGCTTGGTGGAGATATTGCTTGTTGTTGCCATGTTCCATTTGTGACCCACCCCTATGATGATACTATGATCTTGCTTTGTGTTCGTGCTTGTGATATGTCATGTGCATTGTCTATGCCTATTATTTGCTCACATGACATGATTGCCATGATTTCCTCTAGTGTGTTGCATCTTCGCTCCACTAGTTTGGACGATATGATTGATATGCTTGCTTGTGTTGCATCAACCATGATTCATACTTGCTCATTTCATGCGGTTGATGACAACCATCTACATGTTTTGCACATGATTGTTGTTGCTTCTTGTCATATATCTCTATGTGTTGCCTCTCTCATGCTAGATAATTTGCCATGTATTGAGTGCAACAATGATTCTCTTCTTGCTCATGAGATTTCCCCCATAGCATTCTCGCATATATTTGGAGATTTTGACATAATTCTTGTGAAGCATGCTTGTCTTACTTCTTTGCACCATATACCTAGTGCCATGAATATTACCATTGTTTCATCATATTATTCATGCACTATTGCTTCTAATGGTTATGTGCAAAAGATGAGAACCATCATGATGGATGATGTGTTTATCTACCATGCGCATACGTTCTTTGTTTTTTTTTTGTGCATTTGTAGGATACTTGGACTTTGTGCCGCTCACTTCACGTGAATTGACCATTCGAGCTCTTGAGAGCGAGCCTCATACATTCTACCACGACTCACTTCTACACCGTATTTGCTTCCACTTCGGCATTGTGAAGAATGCACAAGGACACGCCTTCAAGGTGACATCCTTCTTGAGCTTGGATATCATGGATCATACAACTTGTGTTGCTTGCCCCATGAGACTTATTGTTCATCTTGGACCACTTGATTGCAAACAAGTTAGAGATCTTGCTTCGACTTGTCATTCTCACCATTCCATGCATCTTGATATATATGCCTTGTGTGTTGCATCCAATTCTTGGATTACTTGCTCCTATCACATGTTTGGTTGCACCAAGGCCATTTCTTCACATATGCCATGTCCCATTGATTGCTACATGCTTGACTTGATTGCCTCACACATGATGAATAAATGCTCTTTCTATTGTGTTGAGTGCCACACTATATTCACTACACCCTATGCACATTATGCTTGGATTGTCTTGCACTTAACCCATGTGTTTAGACACTTCATTTTATTTGGTGTTGTGAATGATTCTTATGCCTATCATAGACCTTTCATTAAATGCTTTGTGAATGCTTGTTATGACCTTAAGGTAGATGCTTATGCTCTTGTCACACATATTTGCATCTCTACCTCACATTTACATGCTTGTCCCCATGATATTTTTGCTTGTGCTCGATTGATATGCTTACATGCCATGTCACAATCCTTTGTCACACCCTATGCTACGCATGATGACAACACTTGTTTGGTGAATCACCTCTTGAATGCTTAGTTTTGCACTAACGCTAACCACATTTGTTTTTTCAAGTGTTTGTTACATTTGCTCCTTTTGAAGGAATCACAAGACGGTGCAACATTGGAGAGTGCCAATTTCGAGCTACTAGACGGTGAGTGCTTGGTGATCGACAACTTCGACACGGCATCGCCATCTCTTTCCCATGGTGATTTGGTTTTCGATCCGAGGTCAGATCTTTTCCAAGGGGGAGGGGGTGATGCAGAGCATCCTACGGTCATCACCATGTCAAGAGTCCGTTTGGCAAGTGACACGTTCGACACCCACTTCACATACACAAAGGTGAATCATCTCCTTTACGCGTGTTCACTTGACCCCTTCGAGGATGGTATACTACTTGACACTTCTCCCCTGTGCATGCATAGGTATTGTCAGAACACTACATACGAGGAGGAGGAGTGCAAGCGCCAAGGAACACCTACACCATCCACGAGGGAAGCATGGAAGAGAAGATGGAAGAAGACGGAGCTGCGGAGTCTACAGCTACCGGACGACCGGAAGCCATCGGATGTCTGACACTCTCCAGCGCCCGGACGACCACGTCCACCGGACGTCCGACGCAACCACGCCAGGACCAGCCAGGAGATCTACAGCGGCCGGACGACCGACAACCTCCGGACGTCCGACACGACCGGTGCCACTACACCCGAGAAGAATCAGCGGACATCCGACACGCGCCGGACGTCCGGACCATCCCGAGCCACCGGACGTCCGACCCCCACCGGTCGTCCGGCACCTGCCTATGCGCAGCCGGGCCTTTGGCCTTGTATCTCTCTCCCACATACCTCTTTGTGGCTTAGACTATAAATAGAACACCCCCACCTCCTTTGTAGGGTAAGCAAATATGATAGCTCATTCTTAGGTGAGCTGCTCCTACCTCTACTCTTGAGAGAGAGAGAGACCACTACTCCATTGGAGGCCAAGACCTCCATCTAGGAGAAGATCCTGCTGGATATATCATCAAGACCCCCTCTTGGGAGGCCCTCTTCAAGACCTCCTCACGGAGATGAACTCTACCTTGTATCTTTCCCTTTGTTGTTCATGTACCTTGTGGATCTTGTGTGTTTGATTGTCTAGTGGATGTGTGATTGGAGTTGTTCTTGAGTGTTTCCCTTGTGATTTCTCCACGTTCTTCCCCGTGTTCTTCGTGCTCTTCGAGGGATCCCACTACTAACGTGAAAGATCGGCCTACACCGGGTTAGCCTCGTATCACACGGTCCTCGGTACGTTGGCGAAGATGTCGCTGCACCGTGGTCGGAGTTGCCGAAGTAGCGGGAGTCGTCGAAGGTGTGCAACCTTTCTGTCTAGGCCGGAAGTTCCGGGCAAGACGGAAGGTCCGGGGTCCGGAGGTTCCGGGCTAGGCCGGAATGTCCGGGGGCCGGAAGTTCCGGTGGTCGTGATTCTGCCAAGAACAGAGACTTCAGGATCGTGGATTTGGGCGGAAAAACTTGGGGAAAAACCCAAATCCGAAGGGAAAAAGAAGAAATTGGAGGGGAAGAAGGGTAGGGAAGCTAGATCCACTCGAAGCAACGCAGATCCATGGATCAAATCCAACAAAACTTCATCACACCAACAAATCACAAAAAAATTTGGGGCTATTGTTGGTGGAGATTTTCGGGATTTAGGACGAAAACAACAAAATCAAGCTAGAAAACACGGGGTAGGGGCTCCAAAAACGTGATCAACATGGCTCATGATACCAAGATGATGTAGGGAGGAACCCTAAGTGGAGATCTTTCACGTTTGGAGGGGATCCTACGGGGAAACACGACGAACAGCGGAAGAACACAAGGGAAAAACACACGAGAGAAACACTAAACCGACAAGTATCGATCACACAAGGGCTAGATCACCGAACACATAAGGTAGCACAAGATTCAAAATCAAAAAAGGAGAGATACAATGATAGCCGTTCTTCTCCGTGAGGAGGTCTTGATTGTCTTCCCTTGAAGGGGTCTTGAATCCGCTTGGGTGATCTTCTCTGAAGAGGTCGTGAGCTCCGAGGAGAAGTAACCAAGTGGATGAGCAAGGGATCTCACACAAAATATGAGCTAAACCAATGCTAACCCTAACTAGGAGGAGGTGGGGGAGTATATATAGTTTACGGGGTGAAAGGGTACACGGGCCTCGACCCAAGTGGCTGCGCACAGGCAGGGCCGGAAGTTCCGGGCGTGGCCGGAAGTTCCAGGCGCCGGAGGGTCCGGGCAGGGTCCGGCCTAACCAGGAAGTTGGCGCGGGTGGAGCAGGGATGGCGTCCGGGGCCGGAAGGTCCGGGCGGACTGGACGTTCCGGGGGCCGAAAGGTCCGGGCGGGCCGGAGGTTCCGGGCTAACCAGAGAGTTGGCACGCCCAGGCTGGTCAATGTCGTCGGAGGCCGGAGGCTCCGGGTAGGCCGGACGTTCCGGGGGTCGGAAGTTCCGGGCTATGGCCGGAGGTTCCGGGCTGTCCAGAGAGTTGACGCCTGTCGTTTCTTCTTCAGCTCCTGGCTCCTTGGCTTGAACGTTGTACCTGATCACGCATAGCGTCTCGGACTTAGGTAGTAGCCATGCCTCACTGGAAGAAAAGGGGAACTCAAATAGGAGCGATGTAACCTCGGATTGAATAGCACGGGCTCTTGCTCTTGTCATGGGTCCACTTGGAGCTTGAAGAGTCGATGGAAGGTCCATGGGGATGACCGAAGGATGCTCCGCATCAACTTGCCTATCGAGACTAGCCATTTGAGTATTGCAGGCAACATTACTTGTGCACATTAGTGAGCATTGGTCTACACCTTCCATAGCATACTTACCATATCATATTGGTATCATATCATCTCTTGTGTCACAAAGTTTGTTCCCGCATATACACAATTGCTGTCTTGGTTTGTGCATTCCGCAAAGTGGCCATACAAAAAAAAGAGAATAAAGCTTTTAAGCAAAAGAGAAAGCAAAGAAGCTTGTAAGCAAGAGCCATAACATCATACCACATTGCATAAGATTGTCATATCCGATCATCTTGGATCAAAGACCTGGAACCATACATGCATAGCATACTTGGGATAGAAAGTTTATCCATTTTGCATCTTATAGGTTGTGCACAAGTGTCATATCCGCCTATTGAGCAATCGTGCTAGCGTCTCTCTTGAGTTGTGCAACACGAACATTTTGGTGGATTCCACATTTTGAGCTCATTCCTTGGTTGCACGGCCCCATTTATCTATCTGTGTGTGCGTTTCCTTGTGCCATTCATTGCTATTGGTCTACTTGTTTCACTTGCAAATTTGTGAATCTCTTTCAACATTATTGACTCTTGCTAACATTTTGCATCAAATTTTTGTGCCACTATCCTCACCGAGCTCCACCATAAGCATTACTTGTGTAGGTGTGAGAAACCGACAAGAATTGGTACCAATTGTGCTATTTCCTTGTTACACATTGAGTGATCATTGATCCATCTTCAACATCGGTCAAGGTACATTTGGTATAAGTTCTTCTCTTTCTCCCACTCATATTTGCTCAAGTCTTGTGATGGATAGGCAAGGCATTTCATCTCCGGTCTTCAACAACAACGACGGCGTGAACAACTACATCACCAAAGCGTCCATCTTCGATCTACAACGACAAATGCAAGGCGCACAATCAAGATTGCAAAAGCGCATCGAGAACCTCTCCATTGACATTCATCACTCCGAAGCAAGGAAAAGGGACTACATCGACAACAAGCTTTCCACACAAAAGGAGGAGCAAGATGCAAGGATGGAGGAGATTCGGGCCTAGATCAAGTCTACTTCCCCTTCATCATCCTCAAGGCGGCGACGTTCAAGTCACAAGTCTTCGGAGCGCAAACAAGATGCAAGCACAAGTCGTCCACGTCCACATCTCCATGGCGACCACCATCATGTTCGTGATCCACATCGTCATGAAGGGCAAGTCACCTCCAAGCATCATGTGCACAACGACGACGAACGACATCTACATCGAGCTCAAGTGCGACAACGACACCATCAACATGAAGATGCTCCACAAGCACAAACGTACATGTCCGAACAAGCCCTACTTCACGCCAAGTCCAAGCTTCATGAGCATAAGAGAAGACCGCGAGACGAGCACCACCATGACGGAGCTACGGCTACACCAACCACTTCGGCATCTTCGCCAAGTACTATCAAGGCATCTTCGCCTTTGGACGTACGGCATCTTCCCCTACTTCCCGTGAGTTCGCCTACATCGACATCTTCATCAACAAGGCGACCACCTACGAGCGAGGGCGACACTTCCATCTTTGGAAGCCCCTCAAGGAAGATGGACGAGCATGGGAAGTTCCCTTCTGTCATGGAGACGAGCTACGAAGTGCCACATCATATAGGCCTCCAACCACAAGACGGTGACAAGAAGGTTGAGCACGGGACTATCCCTTCAACCAAGGCGGCGATAGGCGTTGAGCATGGAGACATTTGCACCAACATCCCTCCGACACTCACATATCATGAGATGACCCAATTGCCATGTGAGGAGAGCCACCAACCCATGAGTGAGGTGAGTGACTCCACCCTATATGACATTGAGTGCATTTCCTATGAGAGGATGAGTGTGACCACCACTAGTCCCACACTTGAGAGCATGCCACACATCCTATGTGATGTTGAGATCCATTTGAGTGACTCCACCAACCATACGAGTGAGAGCACAGTATTGGGAGTGAGTGAGCCACAACACTTAGCGAGTGAGGTAGTTGACACGGCATATGAGGCCACTATGATTTCTAATGACTTAACCTCTGCTCCTAGTGTGTTTTCTTCTTTGGTGCTAGGTCTCCTACATGACGACATGCCTACCCTCGACGAGTCCATACCTCCAATGGAGACGACGATGGCCATGGTGGACGACGATACACCCCCCACATGGTACCATCAAGTTGCAACCTCACCTACAACACATGAGCGAAGCTCGAAAGGTAACATAGGTGATGGTGCTTCTCTTGTCCCACTAGTGGACTATCTTACCAATGATTGCTTGCATGATGTTGACCCACCTATTCCCATGCTTCATGCTAGTGCGACTTCTTCATGTCATGACTTACCAATTTATGATGAATATGATGATGAGCATGTTGAATTGCCTAGTTGTGATGCTATGCTCCATAGGATATCATGTGAAAATTCTATTGGTCACATCATGTTTGACAATCCATTGAACTTGTCATATGCTATGAGTGAGATCTCCCATATTATTACATCATTTTAATCTCAACATAGTAACTATGCATGCCCCATTAAGATAAATCCCATTTGCACTTATGGCATAGATGACGAGATGATGGTCATTGGCTTTTGTTTTTCATGTGATGATATTGCCATGCTTCCTTTACATGATTTGCGCAATTCATCTACTATACCACGCCATGATCACATTGTTCCAAATATGCATTGTTTTGGATGTTGTCAATATTCTCCATGTGATGTTTCCATCAATGCTCATGAGGAGACCCCCATAGTTTCCTCATATATATTAGGAGATTTTGATACATTCCATACTTTGCATGATTCCCATAATTATGCACCATATGCATTCCATGAATAACAATGCTCTACATATTTCTCATGATGCATTACACAATTTGAGTCTCCATTATGCTATACATAACAACAAATCTATCATGATGGATGACATGTTTCTATATCACACATCTCACTTATTTGAGCATTGGATATTTGGTGCTAACCAACACAAGCACGTATGCATCATGATGGATGATGCGTACATCTACCACGCACACACAATTTTCCCTTTGTCTTTGTTTTGTGTAGGTACTCATGTATACTCGTCGACCTCTCAATCCCAAGAGTTGACGAAACGAGCTCTTCAGAGCAACCATGACTTGGGATCCCGTGGACTATCATTTCCACCATTCCTTTTGCACAAGGACTACGCGCATCTCTTTTACTTGTCTCTCACACGGCTATGGGCTATTTACCACTTGTCACCTTATGCTCATTTTCCCGTGTTCACTTTGCATGTTATTTTTACTCCTATGCCTTTGCCATGCAATTGTGACCCTTGCTTGCATCTACCCATGATTCATCATTATGATAATTCTATGTGTATTTGCATGCTTGGTGGAGATACTAGTAGCTATTGCCATGATTTCTTTGTGCCCCATGCTATAGATGCTTGTTGTGTTGGGAGAGTCATGATGCCCCGTTGCTACCTACATATGGCTTCTCACCAATACATTCATGCTATTGTCCTCATATCTTGCTTTCATGTTTGTGCTATGTCATGTGAATTACTCATGCCCACTATTTGCACACATGACATGATTGCCATGATTCCCTCTAGTATGTTGCATCTTCGCACTACTAGCTTGCTTGACTTGATCGCTATGATTGCTTGCTATGTTGCATCACCGATGTTCCTCTATTACTCGCTTTCTTGGGTTGATGACATATATGTTCATGCCTCTCACATGATATATCTTGATCATTGCCTCTTGTGTCCATTAGTTGCCTCTCTCATATCCACTTATATTGAGTGCAACCATACTATGCTTATTGATCTTGGAGACTTTGACACTTTACTTGTGATGCATGCTTGTTTACTTGAGCCTCTTGTATTTGGTTGTTCTTGCATCGTATGCCTCCATACTATGAAATGCTCCCTTGTCCTTTCTTATGATGAGCATGATGCATACACTTGTTGGGTATTTTACCACACGAATGATAGGTGTTGCATTTGCACTAACCTCATTTGTTTTTCTGAGTGGTTGTCATGTTCTTTCATTTTGAAGGATTCACAAGGCGGTACCTTCATGAGACATATTGGTTATGTGAAGGCATACACGATGTGCAACTCCAACACTCTTGAGAAACTCCTAAAGGTGAATTCCTTCCTTTTGAGCCATCCTCAATTATGCATATTGTGATGTAGGGCGGAACCCTATGTGGGCGATCTTTCACGTTTGGAGAGGATCCCTACGAGGAACACGAAGAACGAGCGGAAGAGCACGAGGGAAATCACGGGAAAACACAAGAGAATCACTCAAACCAACAAGATCAATCACACATGTGCTAGATCGATGAACACAAAGGGAGATACATGATCCAAAGTCAACAACAGACGATACAAACGGTAGCCGTTCTTCTCCGTGAGGAGGTCTTGATAATGGTCTTCTCCGCAAAGGAGGTCTTGAATCCAATGTGGATCTTCTCCGAGGAGGGGCCGCGGTCTCTCTCGTGGAGTAGATGCGATATGGATGAGCGAAGCTCTATCTAACAATGAGCTAAATCAACGCTAACCCTAACTAGGAGGAGGTGGAGGAGTATATATAGTCTAGGCCCACGAAGAGGTAAGTGAAGGGCTACATGGGCTGCGGCCCAACACATGGCAGCGCACAGGCGCCGGTCGTCTGACGGGTACCGGACGTCCGGTGGCTCACGAGGGTCCGGTCGTCCGGTACTTGTCGGACGTCCGGCGATTTGGCTCAGGTATGGATTTGTCGGATTTCTGGACGTTGTCGGTCGTCCGGTGGCTGATGGTCGTCGGACGTCCAGCCTTGGTCGGTCGTCCGGAGCCTGGGAGTCGTCGGACGTCCGGTCCTGGTCGGATGTCCGACCGCTGTAGCTTCGGGCAGCTTCTTCTCTTGGTCCTTGTACTTGGTGTCCTCGCCTTCTTGTCCATGGTCTTCCTCCTTGTTCCTGGTCATGCATAGCACATACATTTGAGGTAGTAACCATGTCTCACATGTGGGAAGTGACGGTTCGGAGAGGAGCGAGTTCACCTTGTATCCAATGGCGTTCGTTCGAGGTCTCGTAATATGTCCACTTGGGGTTTGGAGATTAGTCGAAGTGTACATGGGGATGAACGTGGGATGCTCCGCATCATCTCCCCTCCCTTGGGAAAGATCCGACCTCGGATCGTGATCCTCATCACCATGGAAACGGTTGTCGTAGATGGGCTTGTAGTTGGACGAAGTTGAAGACATGGCGCAATCCAAGTAGTCCAAGGTGTCGCCGGAGTGATAGACATGCAAAAAGAGCAAACACAAGCAACACTCGGAAATACAATGGTTAGCGCACACAAAGTGTCCATCATGTAAGAATGAGTCTGTCCAAAGGAATTGTTCATGACAAGGCATGAAATGCTTATCCAAATGATGTAAAATGACATGTAAAGCATTCATGAGAGAAAATTCATGCATTGGGCACACAAAGGTTTCGTGCATGTGGTCAATGCAACCACGGTGCAAAATAATGTCATAGTGAGACAGTTTATCAATAGCATGAATATGGAAATGGATGCTCAATATGATTATGTTATCATGCAATTGATGGTAGGCAATATGATCATGATGTATGAATATGCCATCAAGAAAGATCACAACAAATTTGCTAAGAAAATGCACAAGCTCATATATCATGGACGACATTGAAATTGAAGATGCAACAAGACAAGCATAATGTGAGTCAATCCACGGATGGGGTGCAAACTTGTGGCGAGTATGATATGTCCATCGAGCACGACATGTATGAGCACAATCAACAAATATGTAGGTGTTGGTGTACCAAAGCTCGATGTCGAGGCATGAGTGGAGTTCCGAAGGTGCATCCAATAAGTGCGAGCGCTCCTCAATGTGAAGGTCCATGTAGCCAATCTCCAATGCCGCTCCTCCGTTCACGAGATGTATCATGTAGACAACATGAAGGAAACAACAATGAAAGATTGACCCATCCAATATGCGTATTTGAGGATGGCTCAAAGAGAAGGAGTTCACCTCAAGAAAGTTCCTAAAGATGTTGGAGTTGTACATCATGTATACCTTCACATAACCAAAATGTCTTTTTATGGTACCGCCTTGTGCATCCTTCAAAATGAAAGAACAAGACAAACACTTGGAAAAACAAATGAGGTTAGTGCAAATGCAAGACCTATCATTCGAGGGGCGAGATACCCAACAAGTGTTTTCATCATTCTTGTCATAAGAAAGAACAAGGTGTGGCATGGTATGAAAGCAAATGATGCAACTACAACCAAAGACAATAGGCTCAAGTAAGCAAGCATGCATCACAAGTAATATGTCCAAGTCCCACGATCAATAAGCATAGCAAGTTGGCACTCAACACAAGGTGATATGAGAGATGCAACTAATGGAGACAAGAGACAATGATCAAGACAAATCAAGTGAGAGGCATGAACATATATGTCATCAACCCAAGAAAGCAAGTGATATTGGAACATGGGTGATGCAACATAGCAAGCAATCATAGCGATCAAGTCAAGCAAGCTAGTAGTGCGAAGATGCAACGTACTAGAAGGAATCATGGCAAGCATGTCATTGGTGCAAATAGTGGGCATGAATAATTCACATGTCATAGCACAAGCATAAAGGCTATATATGAGCAAAATAGCATCAATAGCATGGGGCACATGATAAACATGGCAATAGCAACAAGGATCTCCACCAAGCATGCAAATACACATATGAGTAGTATAATGGTGAATCATGGGTAGATGCAAGCAAGGGTCACAATTGCATGGAAAAGGTATAGAAGCAAGCATAGCATGCAAAGTGAACACAGTAAAATGAGCATGAAGCGACAAGTGATATATAGCCCATAGCCGTGTGAGAGACAAGTAAAAGAGATGCGCGTAGTCCTTGCGCAAAAGGAATGGTGGGAATGAAAGTCCACGGGATCCCAAGTCATCGTTGCTCTCAAGAGCTCGTTTCACAACTCATGGGATTGAGAAGTTGACGATTGTATGTGGGTACCTACACAAAACAATGACAAAGGGAAAATTGTGTGTGCGTGGTAGATGTACACATCATCCATCATGATGTGCACGTGCATGTGTCGGTTAGCACAAAATATCCAATGATCAAATAAATGAGATGCGTGCTATAGAAACATGTCATCCATCATGAGAGGTTTGTTGTTATGTATAGCATAATGGAGACTCAAATTGTGTAATGCATCATGAGAAATATGTAGAGCATTGTTATTCATGGAATGCATATGGTGCACGCAATTATGGGAATCATGCAAAGTATGGAATGTATCAAAATCTCCTAATATATATGAGGAAACTATGGGGGTCTCCTCATGAGCATTAATGGAAACATCACATGGAGAATATTGACAACATCCAAAACAATGCATATTTGGAACAATGCGATCATGGCATGACATAGTAGATGAATTGCGCAAATCATGTAAAGGAAGCATGGCAATATCATCACAAGAGAAGCAAAATCCAATGACCATCATCTCGTCATCTATGCCATAAGTGCAAATGGGATTTATTTTAATGGGGCATGTTGAGTTGAAATGAGGCTATATGGGAGATCTCACTCATAGCATATGACAAGTTCAATGGATTGTCAAACATGAAGTGACCAATAGAATTTTCACAAGATATCCTATGAAGCATAGCATCACAACTAGGCAACTCAACATGCTCATCATCATATTCATCATAAATAGGTAAGTCAAGACATGAAGAAGTCGCACTAGCATGAAGCATGGGAATAGGAGGGTCAACATCATGGGAGCAATCGATGGTAAGAGAGTCCACTAGTGGGACAAGAGAAGCACCATCACCTATGTTACCTTTGGAGCATCGCTCATGTGTTGTAGGTGAGGTGTTGAAGATCGTCTCGTTGTCATCTTCATCTTGATGGAACCATGTGGGGGTGCGTCATCGTCCACCATGGCCATCGGTTTTCCCTTTGGAGGGATGGACTCGTCGAGGGTAGGCATGTCGTCATGTTGGAGACCTAGCACCAAAGAAGAAAACACACTAGGAGTAGAGGTTAAGTCGTGAGAAATCATAGTGGCCTCACATGCCGTGTCACCTACCTCACTCACTAAGTGTTGTGGCTCACTCACTCCCTCTTGGACGCTCTCACTCATATGGTTGGTGGAGTCACTCAAATTGCGCTCAACCTCACATAGGATGTGTGGCATGCTCTCAAGTGTGGGACTAGTGGTGGTCACACTCATCCTCTCATAGGAAATGCACTCAATGTCATATAGGCTGGAGTCACTCATCTCACTCATGGGTTGGTGGCTCTCCTCACATGGCAATTGGGTCATCTCATGATATGTGGGTGTCGAAGAGATGTTGGTGCAAATGTCTCCATGCTCAACTCCGATCGTCGTGGTCGAAGGGGATGGCCCTTGCTCGGCCTTCTTGTCACCGTCTTGGTGTGGGAGGCCCATATTATGTGGCACCTCATAGATCGTCTCCATGACCGAAGGGAATTTCCCATGCTCGGTCATTTTCCTTGGGGGGCTTCCAAAGATGGAAGTGTCGCCCTCGCTCATAGGTGGTCGCCTTGGACTTGATGAAGTTGTTGTAGGCGTACTCGTGGGAAGTAGGCGAAGATGTCGTACGTCCAAAGGCGAAGATGCCTTGAGAACACTTGGCGAAGATGCGGAAGTGGTTGATGTAGCCGTAGCACCGTCTTGGTGGTGGTCGTCTCGCGGTCTTCTTTTGTGCTCTTGAAGCTTGGACTTGACGTGAAGTAGGTCTTGTTGAGACTTGTGCATTTGCGCTTGTGGAGCATCTTCATGTTGATGGTGTTGATGTCGCACTTGAGCTCGTAGTAGATGTCGTTCGTCCTCGTCGTGCACATGTTGCTTGGAGGTGACTTGCCCTTCCTGACGATGTGGATCACGAACTAGATGGTGGTCGCCATGGGGATGTGGACGTGAACGACTTGCACTTGCATCGCTTGGGCGCTCCGAATACTTGTGGCTTGAATGTCGCCGCCTTGAAGATGACGAAGGGGAAGAAGACTTGATCAAGGCTCTAATCTCCTCAATCCTTGCATCTTGCTCCTCTTTATGTGCGGAAAGCTTCTTGTCGATGTAGTCCCTTTTTCTTGCGTCGGAGAGATGAATGTCGATGGAGAGGTTCTCGATGCGCTCTTGCAATCTTGATTGTGCGCCTTGCATTTGTCGTTGTAGATCAAAGATGGACGCTTTGGTGATGTAGTTGTTCACGCCGTCGTTTTTGTCGTAGACCGGAGAGGAAATGCCTTGCCTATCCATCACAAGACTCGAGCAAATATGAGTGGGAGAAAGAGAAGAACTTGACCAAATGTACCTTGACCGATTTTGAAAATGGATCAATGATCACTCAATGTGTAACAAGGAAATAGCACAATTGGTACCAATTCTTGTCGGTTTCTCACACCTACACAAGTAAAGCTTATGGTGGAGCTCGGTGAGGATAGTGGCACAAAAATTTAATGCAAAATGTTAGCAAGAGTCAATAATGTTGAAAGAGATTCACAAATTCGCAACAGAAACAAGTAGACCAATAGCAAAGAATGGCACACGGAAACACACACACGGATAGACAAGTGGGGTCGTGCAACCAAGGAAAGAGCTCAAAATATGGAATTCACCAAAACGCTTGTGTTGCACAGCTCAAGAGAGACGCTAGCACGATTGCTCAATAGGCGGATACGACACTTGTGCACAACCTATAAGATGCAAAATGGATAAACTTTCTATCCCAAGTATGCTATGTATGTATGGTTCCCGGTGTTTCTCAAGATGATCCAAGATGATCGGATATGACAATCTTATATGCAATGTGGTATGATGCTATGGCACTTGCTTACAAGCTCTTTGCTCTCTTTTTATTTCTTTGCTTAAAAGCTTATTCTCTTTTTCTTGTATGTGTATGGCCACTTTTGCACAATGCACAAACCAAGATAGCAATTGTGTATTTGCGGGAACGATATTGTGACACAATGGATGATATGATACCAATATGATATGGTATGTATGCAATGGATGGTGTAGATCACTAATGTGCACAAGTAACGTGGCCCGGCAATACTCAAATGGCTAGTCTCGATAGGCAAGTGACGCAAAATGGGCTAGGGGTTAACAATGCAATTGCAAGGGAATATACAATGGTGTCGTCGAGGTTACCGTCGCTGCGATGATGAGTGGCGGTATTCTTGATGTAGATACCAAGATGATGGAGACTCGTCCCTAAGTAGCCGAAACACCTTAGGAAACGGAAAAACCGCGAACTCAAAATCTCAAAGACAAAAGTCAAATGGTGGTAGCGGAAAGCGGTGGTGGTTGCGGAAGCTCAATGGGATTGCGGAAATGCAATTATGGGTTATGGTGTACGCAATGCGGAAGTGGAGGGTAAGATGGTGGACTATACACGGTGTCGGAGTTGGAAGCACGGTCCCTAAGTAGCCGAAACACCTTAGGAGACACAACTCACAACACAAACAAAATTGGGTTAAGTTGAGGTGGAAGTGTATGTTGGTCAAGCCTATGCGGAAGTGGCGGTGGTGGTTGATGAAGAAGCAACCATCCCTAAGTAGCCGAAACACCTTAGGAGACTCGAATCACAACTCAAACAACCATGAGGAACAAAATTGGTTAGGTTGCGGAAGTCGGTGGTGGAGTAGCGGAGGATGTGGTGGAAGCCTTAGGCAAAGATGCCAAAGTTCCAAAAGTTTTATGGATTCAGATGGTTATGGTGGTATTTTTGTTGGAAGGGGGATGTCAATAGCTTCAAAACGTGCTAAAGAACGCAAAAATCGGAGTCCGGATGAATTAGTTATGGACAAAACAAAAATCAGCCAAAATCTAAAACTACAGGTTACGGACGTCTGTAAAGGTCGGATGTCCGGGGCGTCGGACGTCCGGGAAAGTCGGAAATCCGTAAATTCAGCTCTGGTTAGGGGTTCCGGTCGTCCGGAAAGGTCGGACGTTCGGACGTTCCTGGGGCTCCGGTCGTCCGTAAAACGTTGGTCGTCTGGTGGGTCGGGGTCAATGCGAGATCCGCGATCCGGGCGGCGATTTTGAGCGGATAATGGAGATTTCGTGGTCAAAATTTACGAAATTTCGTGGATGGAAGATGGGGAAACTCGGGGAGATGCTAGATCCACTCGAAACCAAGCAAATCCATGGATCAAAATCAACAAAACATCATCAAAACCAACAAATCATAAAAAAAAATTGGGGCTATTTTTGGTGGGGAATT